>VCRD01002250.1:36420-52355 GCA_006783055.1 Trinorchestia longiramus | reverse complement strand
ATGCAATGAGAGAACAATAAATAAATCTTCCATGAGAGGGATTGAAATTTTCTTATACATGCAGTTAATATTTTATTAGCCAAAAAATAAGCTTATGTAGTTTCATTTTCGTAAAGCTGTTATCCTATGAAATACACATATGCTGACATGAGTATACGAAGACACCTGTAAAATACAAAGCCAGCAGTAGGTTATTGTTCTAAGAGAGTTTTATTTTAGAGCTTGAGAAGCTTACTAAAAGGCTATAAGAGAAAACTCAAAATACGAAAGTGTGTTCATAGTGTATTCCACTATGCACTTAAAACAATTATGCAAGTGGATCTGTCTATAAAAACACCTATGTAAATTTTCCGGCGGAGCAGGGCCCTTAGCACGTAGTTTTCTTAAAATGTTAACTTTATTTCCTGTTCTGCTTCTATGGAATGATTTGTTATTGTGTTAACTGTTATTGAGTTGTCAACTAGCGAGTATCATTTTAATGTTGAAGCAATGATTAACCACCTTCTACTATAGCACACAAAATAATTGCTCTTCTACTGCTAATCTACCTTAATTCTTTGGTTTTAATGCCTGATGTCATTCTTACACACAAATCGGATGGTCATAAATATCTAATTCAAGGTATGCGATTTTCTTTAAACTGATGGTTTTTCGTTCGTGAATCGTTTTATTTATGATATTTCTTTCTAGATAACCTGTAGAGCCTAGTTTTTAGTCCCTTTCTTCTCTAGTGTTTATACAAGGTGCCCACTAAAAAAGTAGCCGATTTAAAAATGCTGTAGTTTGTGAAATATTAGTGTGAAAAGGCTGAAATAGGTTTCATTAAAAGGAACAGAATTTAAAATTTTATTTTTTATCATACATAGTGTTATAAAAATACCGGGAGATTTGTAAAAATTTAATTTCACAATTAACAGTCAAAAGGAGACAATTTGTCATAGAAGAAATAATTAGATTTGGATCTGTGATCACTACAATTCGTCGATTTCAAGCAAGATATAGAAAACGATTAACTAAAAGAAGAGTTCAAACCAATTACGCTAAATGGATTGTTTATGACACAGTGCATAATTTAAATAAAGGAATGTTCAATGTGCCGTAAAAATTCCACTTAGCGTTATTGGTTTGAATCGTTCTTTTAGGTGATCGTGTTCCATATGTTGCTTGAAATCGACGAATTGTAGTGATCATGGATCCGTGTTTAATCATTTCCCTCACGATAAACTGTCTCTGTATGACTGTTAATAGTGCCATTCATGGGGCAAATAAAACGTACATGAAATTGAAGTTCTACAGATTTATCTGTATATTCATTACATCGTACATACATAAAATACAAAATAAACTTTTAAATCCTGCTCTTCTTAATGAAACCTATTTCAGCCTTTTAGCACTAATAGTTTACAAACTTCAGCTTTTTAAATAGGTTACTTTTTTATTGAAACCTCTGTATGATTTTTTCTCTCCTGTATGCAACCCATATTCATAACAGAACTGGTTTTTTCTCATGAAGCTGTGATATCGTAACTTCTGCGGCGAAAACAATGTTTCAGTTAGCAGGCAGTAATAAAAAGTTACGATATAAGTTTAAATTTCATTTATACAATCATGCTTTCGGCCATCAGCAAAGCTTCTTTTACTTTGGCCGTTTGTGATGACAGCGCCAACAACAACAAAAATTACTTGGGCATGTTTTAAAGGTATTGCATAACTTTGCCAGTGCCTGGGTGACTCCATAAATTGCTGTCTAATTTAACATTAGTTAGAAATTTCCAAGGTTACTAGTTCCCTTGATGGTGACTGAAATGCTTGTATTACCTAAAATTTACTCAGACAGCAAACGAACATGCAGCATGGATACCTCAATTCATATAAATTGGAAACTATTTGAACCTGGATCGGAATATTGGCGTCTATGGTATTTTACGCCAATATGTTATGCGAATTAAATGAGGACTGTCCACCAACATATTTTTTTCACTATTGTTTAGCTGTCAAAATTGTTGCATCTAGTTAAGATCAGTTTGATACGAATTTTCTACCTAAACCATATGATAGAGTATGAATATGAAAACGTAAAACAATATTAGTCCGCTAGTCCTCCAGAAAAGAAGGTAGGTGTTTCATGATTGAAAAGAGCTTATAAAGTAATGCGCTATCAGCTTTGCCATTCACAAGGCTTTCGTTTCTCATTTCAAAGATGAAAATGCACTAGTTTATGCTATCTCTCTTTAGGAATTAATTTTTTTTAATTCGACAAATACCTCCTCAGTCATTGCTAGTAAGTGTTCAGCACATTTTCTCAAACGTGAAACCTGTACCACTCAAAGAAACGGTCATCTTAAACTATTTGATATACCCGAAACAAATATCTATTACGCATTTGCAAATAAACAACTAATAATTGCACATACTGTTCATGGTTACAAATGTGAACATGTATGACTGCACGAAAAACTACATACAAACCAGGAAATAAAAAATATGAATCAAGACTAATCCCAAACAAGTAAAAGCAAAATATTACCACATTCAATATAAATAAATTAGAATCACATTTGAGTTTCTTCCATAGTTTGAATAATGCTGACAGACAACAGACATACATGGATATAAACTGTCAGTCGATAACACAACCGATGAGGAATCTATGGTTTGATAATGCTAACATTTGAGTTATATCGAATACATTTTAAATTGAAGAATACATTTCGTATTCTTTCACGATAATGTCCCTCAATTTATTAGTAGGAAACATCTAATGAAAACATATTTGCGCATACACACTGATACACATAACATATTCATTCATGTTGTGCAAAAGTTTATATACATATACGAATATATACAAAATACAGAAGTAGATCTGCACATGATTTAAAAAAATATGTAGAGGGTTAGCCACAAAAAAGTTTTTTTAAATACTTGTAACTGGGTAACTCATGGTGGCAGTAACTTCAGCCATGTCACGTTTTCCCTGCCATTTATTCTACATTTATCAGGTAAAACTATTTTACATTCATTGTTATCGTTACTGAACAAGTAATCGAAAAGGGAGGAGTATAATTTTCGAAATTGAGCGAGGGTAACTCTGAAAGTGCTAAAAATATCGAATAACTATGTTTTTAGTTGCAGTATATGTAAATGCACAATTGACGAGTCATTTCTCTTTATGAAATTGTTCTTAATTAAATTTCACTTCTACAAATGCAAAAATTGAATTCTTCACATATTGAATTAAATTCAGAAATTTTTCATTAGAGTTATGACCAAAACGAATAACAAATTCGTCTTGTTCATAACTTACAATGATATCAAAAATTTCACAAAAGTTGCTCCACTGTTTAAAAATCATTTTCAATTTCAAGGAAGATGTGTAAGCAAACCTATTCTGAGAAACACTGTTGCAAAATTTTGTACACATGGTACAATACTCACTAGATATAAAGGGAAATCCGGAAGACGTTTCACGTAAAGAAGACCAGAAAACATCGAAATGATGCGCGGCCAAAGTAAAGAGAATGAAAACTCTTCGTGTCGACGACATGAAGCAAATTCATCTAGGACAGCGGTTCGTAGACTTATTAAGAGAGATTAGTTTATTTGCCTTATAAAACAGGAATTCGACGGGAATTGTTAGAAAATTATCTCGAGAGAGAAACTGCGTTTAGCGGATGGTTTATGGAGCAACATGAAAAATATGTTGAAACCCTCGTTGTATCAGATTAGGTGATTTTCCCTGTTAATGGTGTTGTTAATCGTCGAAATAATAGATCATATTCGCCTCACAAACAATCCCTATAGGACTTTAAAAAAAAAACAATCTTCCGAGAAAAAAAAATCATTTTGGATTGGGTTCTTTGAGTTTGGACAAATTATCTATAAAGGGAATTTGAATGACGATAAATACCTAGACATACTCAATTAAGAAATTACTCCACAGTCACAGGCTGGTTACAGGCACAGATTCGACAGGGGGTGGTGGATGCAATACGAAGCCTCACGCCACAGATATATTCGCGTAAAAACACTTTAACAGAAGTTTTTGTGGATCGTGTCAATGGAATGAACATGAAGTAAAATGACCCCCGTGCATCCCCAACCTGACTTCGTGTGATTTTTTCTTTGGGACCATCTCAAAGACAAATTTTATAAAACACCTCTAACAGGTCTGGAATATTTACGTGATTGTATCATTCACAATGTCAGTAAACTTAAAAACAATCCAAGTATAATTAGGAAATCAATACAAAAAATGAGAGGCCTGTGCCAAAAGTATCTGGAAAAGAACGGTGATCATTAGTTATAATGGAAACATTATTTACTCATATTTGGGTAATAAGTAAATATTTTGCTTTATAAGGTCTATTCTTGTTAATTTTTATATTCACTGTTGTTATGTAGGGAAAATTACAGATTGCAGAATATCAGAATAACCCTCTCTCAATGATGAAAAATTCATCCTACCTTTTCAATTAGATGTTAGTAAACAATCTCAATTAATAGAAAATGGGTTTACCTGATGAAAATACAATGAATGATAGTGAACATGATATTGTTTTGAAATTTCTACGACCATTAGTTACGCAGTTATAAGTATTTGAATAAAATAAGCTTTTTTTTGCGCCCACTTTACATAAACACGTAAGAAAGGCTCCATATTGATCAATAATTATTTTCGCATCGCTTGTCTGTTTTAACTACATTTTTTGATTTAAATAATCATTAAGAGTCCTATACCTCAAAATTTTCGATCCAAAGGTAGCAAGACTGGGAGTGAATGGTTATAATCATTTTTCTGAATAACTTTCTTCTCAATAGGCAGGAAGTTATTGGTGAATTACATACAAAACCGGTAAAAGATTCTTACACAACTTCTATTATTCCAACGCATATGACATGCAAGAATTTTTTTGCTATGTATACAATGTTAGGAAAGACATAAGGTACTTAGGAATCACATTTATTCATATTTTTTGTAGTTTAAATTCATTCTCAAATTGCATGCAAGTAATGAATGCTGTACTGCATTTATTCATACTAGTCAACTAAAGTATGATCTATTATTTAAATGATTAAAACTGCACTCAAGCTGTTGAATCTCTATACAGACGGCAAGAGATATAGCTCGTTTTCATTGGCATTTTATATACAAGACAATTATTAAATGATTGCATTAATAACTATCTGAAGAACGATCATTCGCAACTTCTCACACTTGTTGAGGCAAACGTTTGGGAAATACATGATTTTTGCCTGCAGTCAACTATACTAATAAGATTAATAATTAATTTCAAAATCAATGAAACTATCAATGCTTCAAAATGGAATAAATCGCTAGAGAGGATGTTGAAACTATCAAGAACTGCGATTTATGACCTCAAAGTAAACGCAGTTCATGAGCCCGTCATCTACAAACAAATAAATGTATGGCATGAAACGAAGCTTGGATTTAATTGACAAGTTATTTCATGTTGTACCATGTGTTTCTTTGTCTTGCAAACTAAATGAAATTAATGTTTATTTCGAGGTCATTTCTGATTAGAACTATCATGTCGGAGTCTTTAGCCTTACACTCTGTAGCCGATTGATACACACTCAGGATACCAGCTACAGTCTTCAAAATGGTGCGATGATCGTCAATTTATCATTCTGTCTAGGGCCAAACACCCATAATAATCATTTCAGCGGTATTAGACAGTATGAATTGAATCTCTTTCTAAATCCCTTCATGCACAATTAAATTTGTTGAGATTCTACAAACATATACATATATGTATTTGGTATTAAAACGGAAAGAAGTGGAGAAAGAAATACTGTGCTTCACGACTGAAGAAGCCTTCACTGAAAAAAAGTAGTACGTTTAATGAGCATCTGGTTTTATAGGCTGAATATAACGTTTAAAAGATATGCACTTATCCATGTCTGTACTAACTTCAGCTTTTCATATGATTACTTTTGTCCTGTAATTGCTAATTCCAGTCATGCGCATCTAAATTAAACGATCCATTTATACTCATTTACTATGTTTTGACTTTGAATATGAACGATTGAGAACGCATGAAGAAATCAATAAGTGATTTCTGAATATGAAAGAAACTTCAAGAAATATAGTACACTGCTGACATAAAAAACTTTTATAGGTCTACATTTCGAGTTTCCTCATACATAACGTCCAGAATTTAATTAAAATTCGACACAACTAGTCTAAAAGAGATTAATAAGAAGTTATTTAATATAGAATATAAATCATGGAAACTTTCCAAGAAATAATATCTTTTTTTCCCCAATTGAAGGTACAAAAGTCGAAACGAGTCGAAAAAAGCAGCTCTTTACACAGTGCGCAACTAGTGTGTGTTGTCAGTTGTAATTACTTGGGTCACAGTTGATGAGAATTTCCGTAAGTACTGTTTTTGAGACATTTTAGTGTATTAGTTGAATTACATAATATTATTTTTATAACTAAGCCCTATTCCAGCATTCCTAACATTCTGCCCTTTCTCCTCCCGACGAGCAGGTCAACTTCGGAAATTGTTGCCCAAATTGAACCACTTTGTAGAATCACTTTCTGTGATGCGAAACTTTTGAGTCTCCGCACAAATAGCTAGCACAAATTTTCCAGCAGTCAAAAGAAACACAAAGCTCTCTCCTTCACCTCATTGTTAGTTTCCGAAGAAATTTGATATAAGTTATTTGTGCTCTTGAAATGGCACTAATAAACAAGTTTTTACATTTTACTTCCTGAAAATGTTTTGTTCATAGTTTAGAATTTAGCACGGAATGTGTATGGTTCATTGAGTATTGCAAAGTGATTCGAAAAAGAAATATAAATTTAGACTGGAGGAGTAAATTCATATGAAAGGAATCAAATAATCCTAAGGCCAGTGCAACTCAGAACATTTGCTGCCTATTCTTCGAAGGCTGACCAACTTAATGTGGATGTGAGCGTACTATTCTATGAACGTATTAGGGTGCCATTTTTATTCAAAATTTGTTGGTTTTATCTAATTTCTTAGGAATCAAAACTCGTACGAATGAGCCTGTTATTCGAATGATATTTATTGAACAGCTCACATACCTGGATTTTTTATTTATTTATGCGATTTTTTCATCAAATTCGCTCATTACTGAACTATTTGTGTATGTGTTGAGTAAATCTTTGAAATAAGTATGTATTTGTTAGTCTGTTCAACCCGGGGACTCACAAGTTTTCCATTGATTTTGCTTACTGTGAGTTTACATCTATAAGTTATTAACTGACCAATTCCGTAGTCAACGTGGTAAACGTGTTGACAAGAGCAAATGATTCAGTTTGTGGAAAATTAGCTTATATAGCGGCTGAAGAGATGAAAACTATAGCTCACTGCTCGCATAGTAAGTAAGAAATCACAAAAAAGAAGCTAATGATAATATAGATTAACATTGAAAAATTGATGATTGTGTATCTAATGAACATAGCTTAAAAAGAGGTGCTAGTGTTTGTAACTTAATTCCCTTAAGTGACTCATTTGATCATTAAGTTGGAAAATGACTGCAGCTCCATATGACACTATTGAAACTTTATTCATTTAGACCACTATTTACACGCAACTTAAAATAATGGTAAAACTCTTTTGCTTGAAAACTAATGAGTTGGAAAATTTAGACTGCCATATTTTGCTCCGCGACCGCGTCAGGTTAGTAACCAGTCAACCTCTTCAGGCCCTCGCTGCTTTGTTGTAGCAGCATCGGTTTTCATTGTCATTCAGTACGTCAAGCCCAACAACTGTGTCTATATTAGCTGTCATTATTATTAACAGTAATTCCTGTATTTGAATTTCAAATTGTTAGAAACATATTTCTTAAAATAAAATAGAAATTGCACTCCACGTGGCGTTGTCCCTCATTTATTCTTCTCCACTTATTCTCACAACTGGCCATATATAGCACATGCTATCTAGAGCTGTATATGAACTTACAAAGTTTTTCACAACTGCTTCACTTTGTTTTCAATTTTGAAATTTTATTTACAAATAATTGTCTCACTTTTTATCTTCCTAAAATCGAATGAAACCTATTACATAACTTGGCACAATAATTATTCTATGTGTTTGTTCAAGTTGTATTTTATTATCACTATCTTGATACTCGTTTGTCTGGACAATTTATATAAGATTTATTGAATTCACTCCTGAATGAGGTATTATTATCACGAACCTTTTTCTTGAAATTTTTCTGAACTTGCTCCTCTACATCCTTCCAAAATTTCATTATTTGTTTTTTTTTACAACTTGTTCTCCCAAGTATCGTTAGAGGGAGCATCTAAGTGAAAAGCTTAAAATCCATGGCACGACAATACTAAGCGCAACATAGTAAGTAAAATTTGATTGAGAACACATTTTATTCAAATACTGTTTCTCATTTTTTCGAAATATTAACGATTTCAGGGGTAAATAACATATATTTAGTAATTTCTACCCAAATCGATTTCCTTTTACAGTTCTCATGCTAGAACAAAAGTAAATAGAGTTTTGGAAAGAAAAAATATATATCTACAAACGATCGCGCTATTTTTTCGCCACCGTAAGTATTGAAACTCCAAAATCAAAAATCGAATTTTTTACAATTTTCACAAAAGTGCCCCTTTTAACGCATCCGTTTTTATGTCCCCTTGATTCTAGGATTTGCTTCTGTAGCTTCGAAATCGAGAAATCGTTTTCTGTCTCTTTTTTTGCCCATTAGTATTCCTCACTCTTGTTTGAGGGGTTGTTCCTTTGCACCTAATGGTAGAAGGACTATAGTTTTCATGTACCATGCACACAGAAAAAGTTTGCCAGTTTTATCTGTTATCTGAGCGCGACCACGTTTGAGGTCGCGACCCACAGGTTCGAAAACACCGAGTTGTATAAAGAGTATTGACACGCTAGATTTATTCATGGTAAATTGCATTTGACTAATATGAAAAAAATAAACATTCGTGGAATCACTCACCAAAATTTTTACATGATTTACTTTCGAAATAGTGACTGGTCAGATATGCAAACGACGATGTAGTTAATCAACGCTCCAAACAGTTTCTATTTCTTATTTTAAAAATAATTGCTCGGTATAACAACGCCTAACCAAACTGTAAATGAACCATGCAAAATCCTTGAAGTCATGGAAACTATTCAAAATCTTTAGCAAACACTCAGGAATTGGATTCTACTGAAGTCTAATGAAAGAAAGAAATCACCGAGTTTCCCTGGCCGAAGGTATCACAGACGAGTTCGGAACTCAATTGACCTTTCTCGAAAGGAACTAGAATCCTCAAACTTCGAACACTGATTAAAAGTTTTGCCTATTAGCGCGCGCTGGACGAAGTCTAGACGTGAGCAGGTTCATCTAACATGATTGCATTACGGAATACCATTTAACCCTTTCCCCAACGATTATGAGAGGAGTCAGGGCTTATAATTCTCTTCACAAATATACAGTGGGTGAAAAAGTATTCATACACATAATTTTTTTGAATTTTTTATATAACCAAGTAATAAATGAACATAGTTTATATATATATATATATATATATATATATATATATATATATATATATATATAAGAAAATTATGTTTATTAATTGCTTGGTTAAACAAAAAATAAAAAATAAAAGTATATGTACGAATATTTGTTTTCCCCACTGTAAATCAACTAGAGATGTACCGATAGTATCGGTATCAGCAATATTGGCCTTTTTTCGAGTATCGGTATCGATATCGGCGTCCAAAAATAAAGGATCTTAGCCGATACTCCGATACTTTTATACTTCTATTTTCACGAGACTGGTAATGCAAAATTTTGGAAGACAAGCTTAATAACGAACTTTAACTGTGTTAATTTACTTATTTATCAGATATAACACCAAAAGTTAGATTTAATGTCAAACATGGCAAAAATTATGATTGAACATGAATAATTATTGTCACAACCCATGTCATTTACACAGAGAACAGGGGTTTGAGTGTGCGTACGCGTAATCACAAACACATGCAAGAACATGTGACATCTAACTGAGATCATGCTAAGCAGGCTAGTAGGATGCGACTTAATTTAAATTTCCCGAATGAATAATGCCTATTATTTATTTTACTAAATTTGTAACTTCGTATAGAATATTGAAAAATATATTTTTGAAGAATTTTTTTTTCAATTGAATGCCTCAAGAGACTTCGCTATTACAGAAAAAAACGACTTGACATCTCGTGATTCACGAAGCCTGGTTAAGTTCAGTGGGCTACAGGCGGTTGAGCCGCGAAGGTTGTAGGTGTGTGTATCTTGCTTGTGCTGGGCTATCATGGTCTCTAACAGCAACAGAAATTTAAACTCGGGAGTATGAAAACATTTTATTGTCGACGAAACAAGTAAGGCAAGAGCTACATTTACTGTATGTAATAAATCTTTTTCAAGAGGTGGAAAAGAAGGCAAATTCTTCAATACAACTAACTTGAGAAAACACTTAAAAGAGTAGCCATGCTGACGAATAGAACTGTTTAACAAAAGAAGAGGATCTCAAGATAGATGAAGAACAGAAATGTAATAAGAAGCGGCAAATAGACAATTTCTTAAGAAAGCAACAAAAAAGCATGCACTTCAGAAGATATTAAAAATAAAGAAACTCAAATGACCATCAGCGAAACTATTGCTCGCAAGCAGCCTTTGGATATCAATAGTGATCAATTGCAAGCAATAGATAGAGCTATTGGAGAAATGACAGCAAGTGACTGTCAACCACTTTCAGTGGTTGAGGACATAGGTTTCTTTCGTTTGATGCAAAAAGTAAAGCCCAACTATCTCCTTTCAAGTCGAGAGTACTTCTCGGAAAAAGTTCTACCTGAAATTCATAGCAAAGTACGTAATAAAGTAAAAAACATAGTTGATGATTTTGAAAACATAAGTTTTACCTCTGATGTTTGGACAAATAAAGCCAACCATTCATTAATAAGTTTGACAGCACACAAAATCAACAAAAATTTTGAAAAAAAATCTGGTTTTGCGAGTTGTTTTCCTCTCCTTTTTCCTCTCATACATCAAGTAGAATTTCTGAGGTAATTGAGAGCGTCATTTCTGATTTTGATATACCATTCTATAAAGTACATGTGCTTGTTCGCGATAATGGCGTCAATATGGTTAAATGCACTGGTCACAGTGGCCTGGCTTGCTGCTTGCACATATTACAACTTGTTATTCATGATGTTTTATTTGAGCAAAGAATAGTCAGAGATATGATCAATAATTGCAGGAAAATTGTTGGGCACTTCAGTCATTCTTCGCTGACTTGTGGAAAACTCTTGACCCTGCAAAAACAGCATGAGCTGGCTGAGCATAAACTCATCCAAGACATGTCTACGAGGTGGAACAGCACCTATTTCATGCTAGATCATTTGTACGAGCAAAAGAAGGCTGTTGCCAGCTACTGCGTGGATACAGTAAACATGGCAGCACTTGATGTAAACAAATGGAATATAATCGCAACGTTGACAAGCTTGTTAGAAGTATTCCACAACACAACAGTCTGCCTGAGTGAAAGATCCTCAACCGCCTCAGAAATCATTCTACAAATAAAATTCTTGGAGCTCTTCATTGAGAAGGGGTGTGGCAGTACCACGTGAGAACAGTGGTACTTATTAAGTTACCCTTTCCGTACTGTAATGCAAATATCAGAATCTTTTTAACATATTAACATGAAATTTAAAAAAAATGTTTTGTGATGTTTTACAGTTACTACATTGTCCTGATCAAGTTGTAGTTTGCACTGCACTACCAGCGTTTGCTCAGACACACGTTGCGATCTGCATTTTATTATAAAATGTGCTTCAATTAAAAATGCCTGAGAACCCCCGTCAAGACTCAAAGAATGAACTTAAATAGCATATCCGAGGAGCTTGTTCGTGAAACAAAAAAAAAGATTCACAGAAGTGGAAGCCGCCTCATCAGCAACCCCTGGTAACAGCACTGATAGTGACGAAGGTGGCTTTTCAGTCAATGAACCAACTGGACTTACTGGAGAAGAGGATTTGGATTTGTTAGGCTTTGATAAGTTCATGACTGATATTTTATCAACATTCCATTCAACTGTAGAGGAAGCACGCCAAAGAACCTCGGCAAAACCCCAAAGAAACAGTCGTCAAGAAGAAAAAAATAATTCACCTTCGCAATCTGTTAAAGAGGAAATAAGGCTCTATGAAGTCATGGAAATGTTTCTAATGAAGCGAATTCTTTCATGTGGTGGCATGAAAATAGGCCTAGATTTCCCTTGCTATCAGTACTTGCAAGTAAATATTGATCAGCCCCTCCTTCATCAGTGGAAGTGAAGAGCGAACCTATTTTCAGTGTAGGTGGGAATATAAACACCCCCAAAATGAACAGGCTCTTGCCTGATACTAATGAAAGCTTAATGTTTCTGCACCACAACCTAAGAATTTTTTTAATTTGAGTATTGAATGTACAGTTATCAAAGATATATATCTTTATCCTAAAGGAGTACAGTATATTATCTTCACGGAATATATTATTATCATGTTTCATGCTTAATGGTAGTACAGGAGTGCTACCATTAAACGTGCTTGTTCCTTCTTGTTAATATGTATTACTATTTATTATAAAAATAAAAGTATCGTTATCGGTATCGGTATCGGCACCCGGAAAAATTGAGTATCGGTATCGGCCTTTTTTCTGGTATCGATACATCACTAAAATCAACCCAAGACTACGAATATTCTCTAAGTATAGGTGCTAAAAAATACTTCTATGACAATTACTCAGAGAGATTCCATTGTTGATAACAGTGTAGTTATTACTCGGACAGAAATATTACATAAATTTAACGGAAGTGTCATCATTAAAAATGTTCAGATCTCAGGCTAGGCAATGATTGAAAGTATTTGTGCTGTGCCATTACATGAGAAAGCTTCAATGCTAATGATCGTACTTTGAATAATTACAATATCATCACTGACCCTGAGAACGGGAGGGGGAGCGGTAGGCTGTAAAAATTGCTAAGATCAAATGAATACACAGCGCGAACGAAATTGTTTACTATAATTCTAAGTTAACCATGCGTTCATTAATAGAATTTTGCTTAGACTGACAACTTTCTACGCTCTTTCAATATTAATATAGCCTAAAAATTTGTATGAGGCTGCTTCAGTTCATAATTTTACATGGATTCCGACAGATACATTGTTTCAATTATGATAAATGATTCGCAATTTTTTCTTTGCTCAATAAATCTATTTTTTATCTTATTTAATTCCCATCAAATAAGATAAGTTTTTGTTGTAACAAAAAATACAAATTGACATTCATCCAATCATATTTACAAACACTTCATATGAATTTCATCCTGCACCACAGGATGGCGGAACCATTTTTGTCGACGTTCCCACGAATGGAAACAAAACACACGACCAACATATATGTTAGCACTTAACATCTTAAATCTTCGAACAGTTTTTCAAGTAATACGAGTCTGCATATGTTACACGCGTTTTAAATACTTTTATAAATAGCTCTTGTAATTAGTTTTTCCGAGTGATTTTTTTAAACTAGTCGTTTTGTTGCTTTATAGATTTTTGACTTTTAGCTATACTTCTGGCTCAAAAATAATTATTGCGCACTGCTTTATAACTGCATTCCTACCTTGATGATTATTAACTTTGTAACTAACTTTAATTTATACCGGTCTTGATATTTTTAGTTCAATAATCAGATACTGCAATAAAATTGTTAATAACATGAATTAGCATTTTAACAATTTTCTCCCAAAAATGTTACTCAGCTGCAACTTTTCCTTTACAGAAAACCTGTCAAGTTAGAGTTTTAAAAATCCAATAGTGTTCAGTTTTTCGTTCTGTGATAACCTCATCTAATTGTTCTCTCACCCTCACTAGACCATAACAACCACACCAACTTAACTGCTAAAATTGCTGCTGATGCCCGTAATTAAGATCAAATTTTTAAAATCCAACTGGACCAATGAGGGCCTTAGCCAAGAAAAAATGATGTCAGAACAACTTAATTGGAAGTTTGCAGAGAAGATCGAAAGCGTCTACATGCTCACCTGAAAATCACCGGGAGCAGAATACCTCAAAATTGGGATACATTTTCACAGGACGGTAATAATTACTTGCGGTCGGACATTAAGAAAATACAACGAATAAAATTGACAGGTGTACTGATTTCACATAACACACGTACTATGCAATTTTTTCATACTGGTGATAAACACTAGTATTTATTTCAGACATGTTAGCAGCTTAGTATCAATATTGCTTTCGAACCTAATTAATAATGATCAATATATATATATATATATATATATATATATATATATATATATATATATATATATATATATATATATATATATATTTGCCATCTGAATCACTTCCTCGGGCTAAGAAAAAATCGTATAGCTTTCCTGGAGGCACAGGAATGAGCATGTAAGCTCTGCAAGGTCCAGTGCGTAGTGTATATGTGACGTTCGTGTAGGAGGTATATTTTTGGGTTTTCTCTATATCATAAGTACCTCAAACCGATAAAACTTCACTTTAACCTTAAGTATCGTACAGAATTTTCCCACGCAAATTCAACACATTCAATAAAGGGCTGGTGACTTGTCCTGATCAAACCCTTACACCAAAGTATGTAAAGCACTTTTTTCGAGTGATGCCTGTGATCTCTACGCTGTTGCTTTTTGCCACCAGTTTGTCTGACGAAAGCTGTGAGACGAATTAACACAGCCCCTCTTAAGCTATGTCAGTAGTTAAGGCGTATATCTGAAACGTGTTTCAATTTAAAAGCATGTCAAAAATTATAGAACAAATATTGCACCAAAACATCATTTCAAAAAATTATGAATTACCTGCCAAACAAATATTTGAGATTTTTGTCCGGACTGAAAATATTAATTGTTTTTTCCTAAAATCAGTTTCCAAGCACCATTCCCTTAAAAAACAAAATTTCATAACAGATTTGTGTATTGTTGTTCGATATTTGTTGTATTTCGATTCGAACTATCTACGTAGATAGTTTTCAACATTCCATTTTGTACAATTTAACTGATGTAATTAAACGATTTATGCTCGGATTGTACGAGTATGTATGGGTTTAAAGAACCTGCTTTCAATAATATGTCAATTAGTTTAATATTTGTTTGTGAATTGCATATGCAACACAAAAAAAGTGTTATAGATTGGAATAGTTAGTTTCCCAACTCATAAATACTTTGTGTATTATTCTGATATAAAAAATTAGTAAACGATCTCGTATTTCAAAAAAGACATATTTTAAAACTTCCAGCTGATGTTTTCATATGAACACTTTTTTTACAAGTGAAGTGACGCTTTTTTCTTCTATTGAATAAATATTTAACCATTAATTCATTGAGGTGAGTGATCAAAATGTTTCATCATTCTATGAGAGAGTTAAAACGTTCAAGGAATTGCAATGAATAAAGAGAGTTAATATTCAACAAGTTGTTTGGGCCAAAATATATCATAAAGCTTTCTCTAATTAAGTTTAAAGTTGTTCGATTACATGCGATGCTTGTAATTTTATTCTACGTTGAGTTGAAACATTATTTCTCGCACACAATTCTGAAATTAGTTTTCTCGAAAATGTATCTATGATAAAAAGTCATAATATCAAAATTGTATGGTCAATAATGACACTTGTCTGTACAATTAGTTTTTTAGAAATGTTTATCTCACATTTATTCAAGGACTTGCACCAAATAAAAAAGAATGTTTGCATAATTTATTTTTTCATTTTTAGGCGCCTTCATTTGCTTAAATTAACAAAGCCAAGATTGTGGCGGCTGTTGGAGAGTGTCTGCTGTCACGAGACCAGTCTAGTTGAAATTTTAATTGTCCTTTAATTCAGAATTCAGCTTGTTCAAAGATTTTTCACAGCACGCT
>VCRD01002250.1:7544-31848 GCA_006783055.1 Trinorchestia longiramus | reverse complement strand
ATACATCAAGTAGAATTTCTGAGGTAATTGAGAGCGTCATTTCTGATTTTGATATACCATTCTATAAAGTACATGTGCTTGTTCGCGATAATGGCGTCAATATGGTTAAATGCACTGGTCACAGTGGCCTGGCTTGCTGCTTGCACATATTACAACTTGTTATTCATGCTGTTTTATTTGAGCAAAGAATAGTCAAAGATATGATCAATAATTGCAGGAAAATTGTTGGGCACTTCAGTCATTCTTCGCTGGCTTGTGGAAAACTCTTGACCCTGCAAAAACAGCATGAGCTGCCTGAGCATAAACTCATCCAAGACATGTCTACGAGGTGGAACGGCACCTATTTCATGCTAGATCATTTGTGTGGGCAAAAGAAGGCTGTTGCCAGCTACTGCATGGATACAGTAAACATGACAGCACTTGATGTAAACAAATGGAATATAATCGCAACGTTGACAAGCTTGTTAGAAGTATTCCACAGCACAACAGTCTGCCTGAGTGAAAGATCCTCAACCGCCTCAGAAATCCGTCCACAAATGAAATTCTTGGAGCTCTTCATTGAGAAGGCGTGTGGCAGTACCACGTGAGAACAGTGGTACTTATTAGTTACCATTTCGGTACTGTGATGCCAATATCAGAATCTTTTTAACATACTAACATGAAATTAAAAAAAAATGTTTTGTGATGTTTTACAGTCACTGCATTGTCCTGATCTAGTTGTAGTTTGCACTGCACTACCAGCTTTGGCTTAGACACACGTTGCAATCTGCATCTTAAAATGTGCTTAAATTAAAAATGCCTGGGTTCTGAGGACTGAAAGAATGAACTAAATAGCATATCCGAGGAGCTTGTTCGTGTAACAAAAAAAAAAGATTTACAGAAGTGGAAGCCATCTCATCAGCAACCCCTGGCAACAGCACTGATAGTGACGAAGGTGGCTTTTCAGCCAATGAACCAACTGGACTTACTGGAGAAGAGGATTTGGATTTGTTAGACTTTGATAAGTTCATGACTGAAATTTTATCAACATCCCATTCAACTGCAGAGGAATGACGCCAAAGAACCTCGGCAAAACCCCAAAGAAACAGTCGTCAAGAAGAAAAAATAATTCACCTTCGCAATCTGTTAATGAGGAAATAAGGCTCTATGAAATCATGGAAATGTTTCTAAAGAAGCGAATTCTTTCATGTGGTGGTATGAAAATAGGCCTAGATTTTCCTTGCTATCAGTACTTGCAAGTAAATATTGATCAGCCCCTCCTTCATCAGTGGAAGTAAAGAGCGAACCTATTTTCAGTGTAGGTGGGAATATAAACACCCCCAAAATGAACAGGTTCTTGCCTGATACTAAAGAAAGCTTAATGTTTCTGCCCCATAACCTTGGAATTTTTTTAATTTGAGTATTGAATGTACAGTTATCAAAGATATCTATCTTTATCCTAGAGAAGGACAGTATATTATCTAGACGGAATATATTAAGATTATGTTTCATGTTTAATGGTAGTACATGAGTGCTACCATTAAACGTAATTGTTCCTGCTTATTAATGTGTATTACTATTTATTATAAAAATAAAAGTATCGTTATTGGTATCGGTATCGGCACCTGGAAAAATTGAGTATCGGTATCGGCCTCTTTTCTGGTATCGATACATCACTAAAATCAACCCGAGACTACTTAGAGAGAATATTCTCTAGGTATAGGTGCTAAAAAAATACTTCTATGACAATTACTCAGAGAGATTCCATTGTTGAAAACCGTGTAGTTATTACTCGGACAGAAATATCACATAAATTTAACGGAAGTGTCATCATTTCAAGTTTAGTTCAATAATCAGATACTGCAATAAAATTGTTAATAACATGAATTAGCATTTTAACAATTTTCTCCCAAAAATGTTACTCAGCTGCAACTTTTCTTTTACAGAAAACCTGTCAAGTTAGAGTTTTAAAAATCCAATAGTGTTCAGTTCTTCGTTCTGTGATAACCTCATCTAATTGTTCTCTCACCCTCACTAGACCATAACAACCACACCAACTTAACTGCTAAAATTGCTGCTGATGCCCGTAATTAAGATCAAATTTTTAAAATCCAACTGGACCAATGAGGGCCTTAGCCAAGAAAAAATGATGTCAGAACAACTTAATTGGAGGTTTGCAGAGAAGATCGACAGCGTCTACATGTTCACCTGAAAATCACAGGGAGCAGAATACCTCGAAATTGGGATACATTTTCACAGGACGGTAATAATTACATGCAGTCGGACATTAAGAAAATACAACGAATAAAATGGACAGGTGTACTGATTTCACATAACACACGTACTATGCAATTTTTTCATACTGGTGATAAATACTAGTATTTATTTCAGACATGTTAGCAGCTTAGTATCAATATTGCTTTCGAACCTAAATAATAATGATCAATATATATATATATATATATATATATATATATATATATATATATATATATATATATATATATATATATATATATACATATATTTGCCATCTGAATCACTCCCTCGGGCTAAGAACAAATCGTATAGCTTTCCTGGAGGCACTGGAAGCTCTGTAAGGTCCAGGGCGTAGTGTATATGTAACGTTCGTGTAGGAGGTACGTTTTTGGGTTTTCTCCATATCATAAATACCTCAAACCGATAAAACTTCACTTTAACCTTAAGTATCGTACAGAATTTTCCCACGTAAATTCAACACATTCAATAAAGGGCTGGTGACTTGTCCTGATCAAACCCTTACACCAAAGTATGTAAAGCATTTTTTTCTAGTGATGCCTGTGATCTTACGCTGTTGCTTTTTGCCACCAGTTCGTCTGACGAAAGCTGTCAGACAAATTAACACAGCCCCTCTTAAGCTGTGTCAGTAGTTGAGGCGTACACCTGAAACGTGTTTCAATTTAACAGCATGTCAAAAATTATACAACATATATTGCAACGAAACATCATTTCAAAAAATTATGAATTACCTGACAAACAAATATTTGAAATTTTTGTCCGGACTGGAAATATTAATTGTTTTTTCCTAAAATCAGTTTCCAAGCACCATTCCCTTAAAAACCAAAATTTCATTACAGATTTGTGTATTGTTGTTCGATATTTGTTGTATTTCGATTCGAACTATCTACGTAGATAGTTTTCAACATTCCATTTTGTACAATTTAACTGATGTAATTAAACGATTTATGCTCGGATTGTACGAGTATGTATGGTGTTAAAGAACCTGCTTTCAATAATATGTCAATTAGTTTAATATTTGTTTGTGAATTGCATATGCAACACAAAAAAAGTGTTATAGATTGGAATAGTTAGTTTCCCAACACATAAATACTTTGTGTATTATTCTAATATAAAAAATTAGTAAACGATCTCGTATTTCAAAAAAGACATATTTTAAAACTTCCAGCTGATGTTTTCATATGAACACTTTTTTTACGAGTGAAGTGACGCTTTTTTCTTCTATTGAATAAATATTTAACCATTAATTCATAGAGGTGAGTAATCAAAATGTTTCATCATTCTATGGGAGAGTTAAAACGTTCAAGGAATTGCAATGAATAAAGAGAGTTAATATTCAACAAGTTGTTTGGGCCAAAATATATCATAAAACTTTCTCTAATTAAGTTTAAAGCTGTTCGATTGCATGCGATGCTTGTAATTTTATTCTACGTTGAGTTGAAACATTATTTCTCGCACTCGATTGTAAAGTTAGTTTTCTCGAAAATGTATCTATGATAAAAAGTCATAATATCAAAATTGTATGGTCAATAATGACACTTGTCTGTACAATTAGTTTTTTAGAAATGTTTATCTCACATTTATTCAAGGACTTGCACCAAATAAAAAAGAATGCTTGCATAATTTTTTTCTTCATTTTTAGGCCCCTTCATTTGCTTAAATTAACAAAGCCAAGATTGTGGCGGCTGTTGGAGAGTGTCTGCTGTCACGAGACCAGTCTAGTTGAAATTTTAATTGTCCTTTAATTCAGAATTCAGCTTGTTCAAAGATTTTTCACAGCACGCTTTTCAGAAAGTCTTCTAATGTTCATTCTTGGAATTTAGAAATCATTTTATGTTCCAGTGATCAATGTTTCATTTTGAATTTATATGGTGTACGTTTGCTCGATAACTCATAAACATAATTAAACTATGTGAAAAATTTCCATGGAAGAACTTCAAATACAGAGATAAGAAATGAACCATGCCTGGTTAAGTCAACAAGAAAAAAATGAAGCTGGTACCTAACCAATAACTCTTCAAAACAGTTTTATTTAATGATTTAAACATCGTTTCAACCCACCACCACTCTGCATGAAAGAATGACAAACAATTTTAATCCCGTGTAATCTATCACACACAAATGAATCCAATTTTAAAGTTATAAATCACTGAATAATTATGTATCAGTAAAAAAACTTATCACATACGAAAGTAGTTCATTAAATCGAACTACCAGGGTACGGCACCATAATTTCTTTTTTATTCTAAGCTAAACGCTTAGAAAAACAAGTTATGTTGCAACACCCTATATATTGTAAAATAGTTTAACGTTTCCTCAAGTGCACTCCTGCTTTCGAATATTGTCATTTTATCGGATTTCCGCAATAGGTGATCGTGTACATACATTTCAAACTTCCGTATTAGGATTCGAAACACCACAGGGTGTGTTTCAAAATGAGTGAAGGTGACTGACAGATTTAATGACTACACGCACTTTTTTTAGGTTTCCCATAAAATTTTTAAGATTATTTGAACTCAATATGGTGCGAGATGCTGACATGATACCTAATGGTGCTTACAATACACACAGAAGAGAGGTTACATTCAACTGTGAATCTGAAGTCACAGACGTGTCAAAACTTCAAAACTCTCTTCATATGTGTACAAAGAAAACAGAAAGTTGAGATAAAAAGTAAAAAATGGCAAGCTCTAATTTATCCACGAACTTCAAAAAAGAAAGAGCATGTAGCGTCTGTTCATATCCGCTGCCTGTGAAAAAACGCCTAAGCATTGGATTTACATTAACTTTTTGTGTTACAAATTTTTCAATGAGCTCTCCTGGGAATATTTATTGGTAAATTTTTATGTAATCATTTTCATTTCATTTCCTTCTCGTAGTTAGCTGATGTAACTACACCACTTGTGATGTAGTTCACGATTAATTAACGCCTGCAAATATTTATCACTGTACGCATTGTTTCTACGTCCATATTAATACTTATGACGGTAATTAATACAGCTCCTTATACCAAATATGTCAATGGATTGCGTTCAAATTTGTATTATTTATGCAGACAGATGTGATAGGTGTCTGTACCACGACAACTGCTAGAAAATAATGTGACCTGTTGACTTGGAAATGATTTATTTGAAATAGATCAGTTTCATGAATGTAAATTATATTCCAGAATTGTCCGATGTGTTTGTCTGTATTTTGAAAAACTGCACGAAAACAGAATTTTTAGAAAAATCAAAACCAATTTTGAGTGTTAATTCAGTGAGACGTAATTCATCTGTTAGGCATAGGCCAAAATTTTTTGTTCGCCTGCTTGAAAAAATTATTACGTGTCAACTTATCAATCATTTATTTAGAATAGAATAATGTTTTATGAACGTATTTTACGTTTACAACTACACTTGATAACAGTACGTTTCAGTATATATTCAAATAATTCAATTACCTAAAGTGGCGATATGTGTTCTCACTCTACACGGTTACAGCATAGGTATGTAATAATTACGATCATTAATTGAATTCTTACAAGGTCGATGTATTACATACACATTTTACGTTATTTGAAATGTAATCAATTTTTCATAACGAGAGAGAGACATCGCAAAGTGGAGGAACCCAAAGCCCCTGGCATGAATGATGTATTATGCATTAATGAGGCTAACACAAGAAGGGTATAAACACAATTAATATGCTTAACATTTACTGGTAAAACACACGGAAAAATACAGGAAAAACATGTAAAATTGTTATGAAATCAATGTAGCCTATCTTCTCAAATCAACCAATTCCACTCACAATAATTATTAAGTTCACACACTGCCGAGTGGTTGCAAAATTGAAACACTATTCTATCTAACGACACATACTAAATACACGTAAACACGTCACAATTTACTGAAATTCACTCCAATCCCTTCACTTATTCTCACCCTTAACACTTAACTAATTGCACTTTCATGAATTAATAATCACTGCAATCCCATTAATCAAATCCACTGACAAAAATTATTCAGTTTACTCTCGACGACTAACAGAGCGAAAAATTACGTTACACTTCGTTCATTCATTGCAGAGCCCTACGCGTATCGTCGACCGTCCTGTTGTTTACACTGTATGTGTGCGCTTCTTCCTCTGGTTCCCAATCTCCACTGGTTTAAAGGGCACAAGTTAAAGTTGTATCAATTAATATTTCACTTGGTTCCTGTTGTCGATATTCAGAAGTCATCACGTAGACATTAAATCCAATTTGCTGCTGAAATTCCGAGCCCATTCGAATTAATTACTGGCGAAACCTTCTCAAATTTATATGAACTTTTCCAAGGATTTAATTACTCTCAGAAGTAGTGGTGGTAGTAGTTGTAGGTCTGGCAGTACTATTAGTTACTGTAGATACTGTAGATCTCGATCAATCCTGATAGCTTTCAACAGATCCCGTAGATTCCGTCAGATTCCGACAGATCCCTCCCTAAAATGAGAAAAAAATCCTCCGTAAGAGCATGCCTTGATAGAGGTGCCTTACTACGCTTATGCTGTTCGTTGGCATCGCAAAAGTACTCTTACCTCCCTCCGATAATTCTGTCTTTTGCTTCCTTGAAATCGGCTGCTTGCCCTAGCTTGTCGCTGCCCCCTTCTTCATGGACGTCGATCACTCGGCCCCAGTTCGTGGATGCTCCCCTGTGGAATCGTTGCCGCTTCTAGTTCTGCTGCTCACACTATCAGGTTTTGCTCTTTTTGACCTCGCTTGATTTCTCGACTGCTGCTTATATAATTTGTTGGTGTTTTCTGGAACACACCTCCTGACTTTTAGCTCCTTCTTTCGCATTCTATCTTGCTTTGAGGAGTACCGTGTCTATTTTGACCGTTAGTTTATCCGATGTTTCCACGGTTATATATATATATATAATATGTATGTATGTATTTAGGCGTTTTGGTGCGGTATTTTACACATAAAATAAGAGAATAATGCTAGCATTATAATATTTAGTAGAAAACTGGACTTGAATCTATTTTTCCCTTGTAGTAAAGCGCTTACATATATATCACGACCAGTTTCTGATAGATATGTTCATAAAATCTGCTTCCTAATTTGCTGACAATTCCAGAGTAACTGTTTGAGCGCGACATTGTCAAAGTACTGACCCCTACATCGCTTCTTAAAGTGCAAAATCAAATGACAGTCTTAAAGTGCTTGGTCGGATTTGTAGGGAGGATGATCAAGTTGTTCCCGGCCATTTGAGGTGATGAGATTTCGGGTTCAATGAGGCAAGTGTGGATGATCATTTCGCTGAAGCAAAACGATCCCTCTATTGAGTTTGTGTGGAGATCTTCACATGTTCTTGAGCATTTTTTTCACCACATCTAGTTTTATTTACCTTTTCTATGTACACTTCAATAATCGATCGAAGAATATCGTCCTCATTCACGTTTTTGTACTTTAGAAACGGTTGACACACGTATTTTACAATGGACAGTATTTTTATTGAAATGAGTCATTTGGAACATGTATGAACAAACACCAACGCTAACGAATGCTTCAGTAATGGTGTCTGTTGCTAGCGAGATGATGTGAGAACTTTAGGCGTATACGTGGAACGTCAGCGGCCGAAATGCAGCGGATATTTTTTCAGCAAGGTGTTGACTTGAAAAAAAACGTATCGCGTAATTCCCAGGTTTACAAATTATTAATGAAAAACATTTGTATTGAAATTTGTTGTTCAACATAATTAAACGTTTCCGTAATTCGATCAACTAATAAGATTGATTATTTTATTATTTTGTATACAAATTATTTCAATAAATTAAGTAATTGAATTAATTTATTAAGCATATATTGAAACGTACTGTTATCAAGCATAAATGTAAATGTAATATACATTCATGAGACATTATGTTACTCCAAATAAATAATTCATAAGTTGACACGAAATAATTTTTTCAAGCAGGCGAACAAAAAATTATGGCCGAGGCATAACAGATGAATTACGTCACAATAAATCAGCACTGAAAATTGGTTTAAATTTTTCTAAGAAATCTCTTTTGTTGCAGTTTTCCAAGACTGACAAACACATCGAACAATTCTGGAACATAATTTACATTCATGAAACGCTAATCTATTTCAAATAAATCATTTACAAACCATCAGGTCATATTTTTTCTAGCAGTAGTCATGGTACGGAAATCTATCCCATCCGTATGCATGAATAATAAAAATTTGAACGTAATCAACTGACATATTTGATATGAGGAGCTGTAATATTTACCATCATAAGTATTAATATGGACGTAGAAAGCAATGTGTTCAGCGATAAATAATTGCAGGTGTTAATTAATCGTGAACTACATCACAAGTGGTGCAGTTACGAAAGTTAACTACAGGAAGGAAATGAAATAAAAATAAATTTCTACATAAAAATTTGCCAATAAATATTCCCAGGAGAGCTCAGCGAAAAATTTGTCACACAAAAAGTTAATTGAAATCTGATGCTTAGGTAGTTTTTTCACATGCAGCTGACATGAACAGACGCTACATGCTCTACCCTTTTTGAAATTCGTGGATAAATGAGAGTTTACAATCTTTTACTTACGTTACTATCTCTACTTTCTGTTTTTTGTACATATGTAAAGAGAGTTTTAAAATTTTGATTTGTCTGTTACTTCAGATTCACAGTTGATTATAACCTCTCCTCTGTGTGTATTGTAAGCACCATTAAGGTATCATGTCAGCATGTCTCACCATATTGAGTTCAAATGATTTTAAAAATGTTATGGGAAACTTAAACAAAGTGCGTGTAGTCACTAAATCTGTCAGTCACCTTCGCTCATTTTGACACACACCCTATGGTGTTTGTGGAAAACATTTGCATTGTGGAAATCCGATAAAACGACAATATTCATATGTGAACAACACATGCTGCCCATGTTCTAACTGTAGGTATTCAGCTTCAGTCGGAGATCGAAATTTTGGATTAATAATGGATTACGAAAGCAGTAGTGCACTTGAGGAAACATTGTACCATTCTACATTATATAGGGTGTTGCAATACAGAATCACTTTTTTCAAAGCATTTGACTTGGATTAAAAAAGAAGTTATGTTGCCGTACCCTGTTAATTCGATTTAATAGGTTTTTTATGCTGATGCATAATTATTCAGTAATTTATAACTTTAAAACTGGATTCATTTTCGTGTGACAGATTAGACAAGAATAAAATTATTGGCCATTCTTTCATGCAGAGTGATTGTGGGTAGAAACAATGTTTAAATCATTAAATAAGACTGTTTTGAAGAGTTATGGGTTACGTGTCGGCTTCCTTTTATCCCTGTTGACTTGGCAAGGAAGGGTTCACTCCATAAATCTGTATTTCAAATTCATCCATAGAAGTCTTTCACAGAGTTGAATTGTTTATGAATTATCGAGCATACGTACACAATATAAATTCAAAATGAAATATAGATCAGTGGAACACAAGATGATTTCTCCGTTCCAGAAATGAACATTTGAAGACTTTCTGAAAAGCGTGCAGTGAAAATTCTTTGAACAAGCTGAATTCCGAATTATAGGACAATAATTAAAATTCCAACTAGACTGGTCTCGTGACAGCAGAAACTCTCCAACAGCCGCCACAACTTCGGCTTTTTGGTAATTTAAGCAAAGAAAGGCTCCGAAAAATAAAAAAAAAAGTTATACAAACATTCTTTTTATGTTTGGTGCAAGTCCTTGTATAATGCGAGATAATCATTTCTAAAAACTATACAGACAGGTGTCAGTATTGACTATAAAATTTTGGTATTATGACTTTTTATCATAGATATATTTTTGGGTATACTAACTTCAGAATCGAGTACGAGAAATAATGTTTCAACTCAACGTAGAATAAAATTACAAGCATCGAAAAATATGGAGCTACGAGTGAAGTTCTCATAAGTAGACTCTCGTCAATAATAGGCATCTTTGTTTATTTACGAATACGGGCAACTTTATTAGAGAAAGTTTTATGATAGATTTTTGCCCAAACAAATTGTCGAATATTGGTTCTCTTTATTCGTTGCAATTTCTTGAACGTTTTAACTCTCTCATAGAATGATGAAACATTTTGATCACTCACCTCTATGAATTGATGGTGAAACATTTATTCAACTGAAGAAAAAGCGCCACTTCACACGTCAAAAAAAGTGTTCATATGAAAACATCAGCTGGAAGTTTTAAAATATATACTCATTTTTTTAATGCAAGATCTGTTTCGATCTGATTTACTTCAATCGTTTAATAATTTTTTAAATTAGAGTAATACGCACAGTATTTATGTTCTGGGGAAGTAACTATTCCAATTTATAATACATTTTTTGTGTCACATATGCAATTCACAAAAAATAATAAACTAATTGAAATATTGTTGAAAGTAGGTTCTTGAACACCAAACATAAATTATGAACCTAAATTTTTGAATTACATGAGTTAAATTGTAGAAAATAAAATGTAGAAAACGCTGAACATAGATAATTTGAATAAAAATACAATAAACATCGAACAATAATGCACAAATCTTTTATGAAATTTTGATTTCTGAGGGAATAGTGTTTGGAAACTGATTTTAGGAAAAAACAATTAACATTTTCACTCCGGAGATAAATCTCAAATATTTGTTCAACAGGTAAATTTTAATTTTTTGTAATGATGTTTTGCTGCAATATTTGTTGTATAATTTTTGACATGCTTTTAAATTGAAACACGTTTCAGGTGTACGCCTCAACTACTGACATAGCTTAAGAGGGGCTTTGTTAATTCGTCTCACAGCTTTCGTCAGACGAACTGGTGGCGAAAAGCAACAGCGTAAGATCACAGGCATCACTCGAAAAAAATGCTTTACATACTTTGGTGTAAGGGTTTGATCAGGACAAGTCACCAGCCCTTTATTGAGTGTTTTCTATTTGCGTGGAAAGATTCTGCACGATAATTAAGGTTAAAGTGAAGTTTTATCGGTTTGAGGTATTTATTATATGGAGAAAACCCAAAAACATACCTCCTACACGAACGTCACATATACACTACGCCTTGCACCTTACAGAGCTTACATGCTCAAGCCTGTGCCTCCAGGAAAAGTATAGATTTGTTTTCAGCCGGAGGGCATGATTCAAATGGACAATGTGATGACGATTTTCCTCAAGCTGACAACTGCAGTGGTCCCTAGTTTTTTTTGTATCAAAATTGAGCGATTAGGTTCAAAACCTCACCCTCTCTAAAGAGTTAGCTCAGTTGTTCTTCTCTAGACTCCAGAACAATCAGTTGAACCGTTCAATTTAATGCTCATGGTTTTGAAACCTAGAAAAGGCAACGTGTCATACTCTACTCGAGACTCTGATGTTGCGTTTCACTCTGATTTCCACTTTGTGATGCAAATTTTCCAAATTCGGAACAAAGTAGTAGATTTGAAGGCCCTAATTACGAAGAATAGGAATAGAGCTTTGTTTTGATGTAAAAGTGATCACTCTGTTCTTTGGATAGCAGGATGATGCATTACATGACTTTGAACAGAAATAACAACACTTAGCACTGTACTTCAATTAACATTTCATTCTTTTAATTCGTTAGACAAGAAGATTAAAATTTTAAAAAATTAGTAATGGAAATTGGTCCTTTTTCAGTCAATACTGAATTGGTCAATCTCACTCCTTTTTATACGTATTAGTTTACAAAAAATGTGTTAATACAATTTTTTTTAAACTGATCCTACTGATGTCATAGTAATATTCATTAGAAATCAGATAAAAAAACATTGTGTTAAAACGCATGCAGAGTGCCTAATAAATTTGAGCGTATATATAAGCATAAATGAGAATCACTCATAGAAGCAAATTAAACGACCTTTTTACTGAAGAACATCTTGAAGATGAGAACAAATATATTGTCTTACAATGTATTCTATAGAGATAAAGTTTCTTTGAGCTTCAATGACGGTTTCTAAGCGAGGTCTGAATCATAATTCTTGTTCATATTGGGTATTGCTCAGACTATTAAGACTTTAAGCAATTGTTTAGTGCCATGTGAGTGATTTTCATCGTCTGTTCCAACTAAACTTCATTCATAGTAGTTAAATGGATTGATATCTGTGGAGTTAGTACACTAAATGCTAGGGGAAAGGTGATCATGAAAATAATGCGCCATCTATTCCTTCGTATCTTGAGCCATGTGTGGTGGTGAACCAAGTACAGGAATTACATATCAGTTAATGAGTCTAATAGATTTCATGAAACTTTTTTACCTATTCTGGTAGAAAAATATTTTTCTACCATATAGGATATGAATCTTACGTCTTCCTGGACAAAGTTGGCCGCTTCTAAATCTTGTTCATGGTTTCAGAACCTAAAAATTACTCTCTCCAGCCATTAGAGCCACGATAACTTCGTGTCTCCTCATCTCTTCTGTAAGCATAGAGTCTGCTATTGATATTTGTATAATATTCATAATATAAAATCAAGTTATTTACTGCAATATTAACTACTAGGAATACCAGAAAGTCCTGTCCTCATTTCATTCCTTATATTTTCATTACCTTTGAGTTATTGGAGCAAGAAAAAACTGTGACTGCAGACATTTACTGCTAGCAACTCCAACGTTTAAATGCATCGTTGCGTTAAAAATGTTCTGCTCTAGTGAACAGGAAAGGAGTCATTTTGTAACACGATAACGCTAGACCCCATTCTGCCAAACAAACACAAGAAAAAATAAAGTCGTTAGGTTGGAAAGTTCTTCCTCACCCACCATACTCGCCAGACTTTGCTCCATCACATTTAAACTTACATCATTCTTTAGAGCATTTCATCACCGGAAAAAAATTCACAAACGCTCACGAGGTTGAAGCAAAATTTAATTCCTTTATTCCTTCAAGAGATATTATGTTTTTGGAAGGGGGATCAAAAAGCTCTCGAGTATGTATATGGACAGAGATTGTATCTAATGGTGGTGATTCGTTTGTTGAGCGATCAAAATTTATCAGTAATATTTATTTCGATTATTATTCCTAACAAAAATCAGGACTGAACTTTCCAGTGCCCCTAATATATCTCATGTCGTTAACTAACAAACACACGTTGTATTTACTCATATTATTTGAAAATTGCCATACTCATTATTTTAAATGGTAATAATTTTAAACAGAATAATAAACAAAAAACACTAGTTTGAGTTTGGTATTGACACGACATTGCTGTAGATATCAACAACATTGACGAGTTGTATAATATTAGCGTATTTTACACAAGATCACAAGGGAAAAAAATTCAGGAGCTTAAACTTCACTCCATCATCTCTCAGCAAAACAGAAGTATTTTTTAACCCTTCTTTTGCCTTTTTAACTCTTTTGTGACGCGACATCGTTGTTATTGAAATATATTGATGTTATTTATGTTTTTACGTATTTCTGTAATGTTGTGATGTTTGAAGAGTGATCAGATAATTGACATAATATTCTATTAAAGCGGGAGAATCTATGGACAAACTTTTTCTGTTAGATGATGAAAGAGGTAGCGTGGAAAGAATGACGCAAAACATTTTTCGAGTGGAAATTAGGATCAAAAGTCTGTCATTTCATGATAGATGCGTTTGGTTGACTCAGTCTCATGATATGCAAAATATATTTTGTTTTTTAGATATTTTGAGCCAGAATTTAACTTCCTGTTATGAAACTAGTTGACCTCGGCATTATATTGTTTGTGAGCAGCGAAAGGTATGCCTGTGATGTGCTTGAAATTCATCGAGTTACAGAGCCTCAGACAATGGAACTGAATCACAATTGTTTCAAAGAAAATGTTTCAATAATCTCACTTTGACATCAAATTTTCTTTTGAAATAAATTTTCTAAAAAAATTATAAATGTAAAAAAAAATTCTGATAAAATTCGAAATAGAAACCGTTTTTGGCGCCCGAAGACTAATTCTTCCTTGGATAACGTTGTTCATAACATTTATATTAAAATGTATAAATATCGGTCGATGTTCATTAAATTAGCAAGATCACCTTATTTTAGCACCACCCATGTGCATGGCTAGCAAGGTATGACAATTACAAACTTCGGCTCGTGATATAAGTTGGAACTGCAATCATTGGAAGTAATACGAATCCTAATAAACATTGGACCTAATTTTTCACTCATAGACTCGAATCCATTCGCCTTAATCGAATCTGATATTTTATTCCTGAGAAGCTGCGAAGGAAATGAGATCAGCGCAACGAAATCCTCATTCTGGAACGCAAGTTCGGACCATCGCTTCGAGATTTTCATCATCATTCACTTAGGGTTGTAACCTGGATGGTTACATGATGTAACCTGCCAGGGCTACAAAGCTTAATTGTTCGTTTCAAATGATGTAGGAAGCGTATAGCAAGTCAACAAATAAACGCCTTTTTTCAGTATTCTTGAATGTCCTACGCCATATTCGTATGCTGCCTAGATCTCCCAAACGGAGGTATAAGGACCAAATCGTATAATTTTCTGTGTCAATTGTAAAAAACAATATGTATGTCACTAAAATAACCATACATAAGATTTTGTATTCATGTATCATGGGAACGACTGACAAATCTAGTTTTCTGTAATGATGACGTCATCTCATGAATTTGAAACATATTCAGATAGGCGATACCGAGGAGAAATTCTCCCGAGGCTGAATTCAAAACACGGATGGTGAAACTACTGTCGATGACTGACGCTATAACATTCATGTCGCTAACGGCAGTAAACTTCGATAACAAAGACTTCGCCACCCAACATTTTTCAGTATTCTAATGAGCAAGGAAATAATTCCAGAAAACAATTCCAGAAAACAATATCATACAAGCTCAGGTTGGCCAGTCTGAGAAATTGAATATGTTCGTAGTAAACGTTTAAATGTTTTATAAATGTTTCTTTCATTAACACCTACGAAATCTCCCCTAACAAACAATTAAACATAATGCAATCTCAAATTTATTCTCATATTTTGTTTTCACGTTTTTAACAGGACTTGAAGCTTTGTCTTGAACAAGCATTAGCCTTACCGGATTTGGTGTCCAACATCTATTCAAAAGCTCAGTAATCTTTCAAGTTCCCTAATTATTTTCCTACGTTTTTCACTAATATTAGTTGATTCCATTGGTCGTAAATTTTCCATACATCAGATGACTCTATCGTTGTTTTCTGAAAATTGCATAGCTGAGAAAGCGATTGATTTGAAAAACCACGCAGTATTAACTATTCTCACACGTTCCTTAATTATTTTTATGATTTCCACTTTTGTTTCCATTATGATAACCTAGTGTGTATAAGCACTGCTGACCGTCTAATTTTGATTCATAGAAGTAGGTGAAGTGTGAAAAAAATGAAGATTCTTACTGTGTAAGGTGTGGAAATACTGAAAATTGAACTTGTCCTACTTATCGCCAATAAGAGTATCGGACCACATAGTCTCATAAAAAATTTACGAAACGTAAACGTTTATGTTTGGACACACTGACTTTCATTCTTATGATGCATATAATGAAAGATGACGAAGTGATTCATACCCAATGCAATTTCCTCCTCAAAACTTTATTTAGAAGCCTCTCATAAAGTCTCAACAGCACCACTTTCACAAACAGGATCCCTGAAACACACAAATGCAAAATCTAATTAAAAACTTTAATAAACATTGAATGGAATGGAACAAATCTGAATAAAATATCTTATCAAATGCATCGTAATAATTTTTTAAACGGTAAAGAGACTTTATGGACACCCTGTACATTGTTAGTGACAATGGCATTGTTAGTGAGCGGTTCGTTCAACGTGCCTAGAAGGGTGAAAATATGAGGTGCTACCAGCAAGGCAATTACGAATGAATTTGTGCGTATCAACAATCGAACTCACAGGATATACATGTAAATGGTCTGCTGAGTAAAAATGTCAAACAACAGTTCAATTGCGTAATTTACAAAGGCCAATAAATAATATTTTTTAATGATTCCTTAACTTCGTTTGTCAAATCTTACTGATTTTCGTATAAGAAAACCAAATCTGACATATAAGAGCTTATGTGAATTGTAATTTTTATGATATACAATGAGTGAAAACTTTTATTTTATTCGTTTTATAAAATCTATAAATTTTAATTCCAAATACCAAAAAGCTTAGAACAGCATTTTTAATTTATTTATACTCAGTCACATTGTAAGAGTTCTACATTGAGAGATGAATATTTGACAGGTGGCTTGGCCTGAAGAGAATCATGTGATGGTTTTTCTTGAATTCCGGAGCATCCCCAGACACAGACAAAAATAATGTAACTGTTGACAATAATCTGCGAGCATGGATTCATTCCAAAGGCGAAGATATATTTGTCCCGTCTCAGAAGTATCTAGATGGAATTTTTATTCGGATTCATTTTTGACAGCTATACAACTAGAATTTAAAAAATTTGAATAGGAGTTGAGAAAGTAAATTTCAAGACACCTCCACTTTTATGGTATTTTTCTGAAAAATGCTGTTACCAACAAAGTGTTGTTTTCATCTCATGTGTTGCCTAAGAATCCGTAAATAAGATCCTATACGTCTCCCAAAGCCTGTGTTTCTTTCCCATTCGAAACTCGGTCAAACGCAGGATCCTTCACAAGTTCTCGAATTTGTGGCCTAACAAAAATATCTTCTTCAACCTCTCATGCAATCAATCTGGAAAATTTGTCTCCTAAGTTCTTAAAGACCTGTCTGTCTGGTTGATACCTTTAAATTTAAATCAGTTAGAAGTAGTAGTTATATGTATGGTTTATAGGCTCCTGTTAAACCCTAAACACATCAAAAGCCATAAATCATTTCTTCATTTTTTAGCCATTCTTGCAGTGTAACTGAACATGAGTTGCAACATATATGTGGAAGGCTAGATTCGTCTAGGTTGCCAGCCTTCACAACAAAATTATGTTAGTAGTCAGTCTTTGCAACAGATGTAAAATTGCATTCGTATGACAATAATGGTATTTCAGAATATATGTAACATAAAGTTTTCACTATACTCGTATGTACATCTATCTGTAACATTGTGTTATGATAAATTGTACTCAACAAGTGCACTCCAAAATTAGAAATTTTGTTATTTTGGAAAACATAAACCGTATGAAATTCACAGTTGTAGCTGCAGTGGTCAAATTAGAAATATAATAATATATTAATAATAAAATGAAATTCACAACCCGCTGTCATTCATTGGGTTCGTAGGCTACACACATCTGAGGAACGTTTCTTTATGTTAGCGGAAAAATTTGCTAACTCCCTGAAATAAAATATCCTCCCTACTAAAAATGTAGTCTCCTATGAAGGTTGTCACTGTATCTCTAAGCAAAAGTTAATCGCTCATGTTTATAGAAATTTTTGAATTTAACTGATGAAAATACATAAGCAAACGGTAGTTTTGAATCCACAACACTCAAATTCTTGGATATTCATATCATAATTCTTGTGTATGTATGAACACTAGTGCTCTAAAATAAATATGTAAAATTAACTTAAAAGATTTTGAACAGATAGAAGTTAATTGAAGCTGAAGTTGTAATATAACAAGATTAATAACAATTTTACTGCAGTGTTTCTTATCTTGTGGTTTATGGATCTATCCATGTACAATGGATAGATATCATGACACTCAGGAGATTCAAAGAAGAATTACCTTTTTTATATTCTGTGCATAGTTTCATCTTGTCTCAGTCATACATATGTGTTGTAAAAACATCATCAGACCTTCTATCATTTTTTATTATCAGACTTTTTATCTGTTAACGATGCTATAATTAATCATCACCTGTTGATGTCAGTTTTCAGTCTGTGAGTCTGCATGTTAGCACGTTTTGTCTCTCTTATGATCATAAACGTGTTGTACCCATGAATGCACTAATCTGGAACGTATTCGTTATACAAGAACTAATAATTGATCCCAGTTTCACTCTGTTGATATATTGTTTATAGTTGTCAAAATCAATGTTACCAATTAGTCCACTTATGGGAAATCTCACGGATTAGATGAAAGGAAGAACAAACATAGAAAGAAATATTTTTAATGGAATACGTTCCGGAAAACAAAAATTCCACGTTCGTTACTGAAATTGGTGAAATTCAAGCTTGAAATACAACGTAAATAAAACAGAAAAATACACGAGTACACAATTTTCCGTCATGCAAATTAATTATCTCACATTCTTGAATCACGTATGATGCGTGTCTCTACTCTCTTTTTCACATACCCGTTAGACTACAGGTCGACGAGTACAAATTGGGATAATGTTTGCTTCTATAATGTTACGAGATTTCTTTAGATTAGATTTCTTGGGAAACATGACAACAGACTTTAAAATGTAAAAGTATTGCTCATTATTTACTTTGAAGATGTCTTATCAATTTGAGTTTTGAATGAATGGCTGCAATTTAGACAGCGATCATGGATAGGTGACTGCATGTGGGAAAAGAATGAATGACGAGTTTTAAGGCAAATTCATGAAGGTTGGTTGTGTCTCATAAACTTCTGAAGAACTCCATGCAAAACACTGCATGCAGTAACCACACATAAAAATAGACGCATCACCTCCATAGGTTTTGCGCCAATAGTTCTTTGCCATTAAAAAAATAATTGGAAATAAATGGTAGTAGAAAAGGGTCAAAGTGAAGCATCAACTCTCAAGTGCGGAATTCAAATGTAACACAAAAAAGATGAGGCTGGGCAAAGAATTTACAATGAAAACATGAAAATAATTGTTGGAGGTAAGAATTGTAACCATCAGTGATAGGTGTAGTGCATTGGTGGAAACAGGTGCATAGATAAGGTGAAACAGTGTTTAGTTTCGACATGTAGAAACAGTTTGCTCAAAGAGGATCCGAAGGCACTTCAGCCTACTGTAATTCGGTAGGTATGCAAAATGTATTCCAGTGGAAAACGTGCAACAATTTGGGTGTGAATGAACCTTGAAGAGACACTTTGTATAATAACAAGACTTACAATAGAGAATCTGTTAGATTGTGGGAGCGTAAGGGGACAGTCATTCCTAAAAGTTATATAATTGTATTAATATCAATGATTAAACGTCTTTCAAAATTGGAAGCGAAATCAATGATTTATTTTTGATAAAATTGAGGATGAATCTCGGATGTGTTATTTTATGATTGATTTTTATCTATTTAGATGATGTAATTAATATGAAAGTGTTCCCATACATGCGTACATCGCTCCGCTTGTGAACAGTCACGTGGGTTTTTTGATAAAGTAGCCTTGTTGATTGTTTTATGGTGGAAGATTGGAGATAGTTTGAGAGGGTGTGATCTGTAGAAGAAACTTGAGAGTTGCAGAACTAAAGCATAGACAGAATGAGATAACAGAAACATTGAATGCGTAGTGTGATGCAAATATCGTAGAAACAATGTATTTTCTATTCATCTTTTGAAATAGTTACGAATTAAATTGATTGCACTGAAATGAAGTGTCCGGAGAAGTAAGGTATAAACCATTTATAGCTTTAATTCGTTGAATTATTGCTGTCTCTCTACCGAAGATTTTAGACACGAAAAGGTATAAAAACAGTTCATACGACAATCAACATTCTGGATTTTCTCACAGTACTATTACAGCATCCATGTCCATAGTGCTACCGCTGAAGAAGATACAATATTAGATTTCAGTGTTTTTCTCCCTCATTCGTTGATAGATGAATGTAAATGCAGTTGTACCACTATTACTCAAAGTGTAACTGCAAATGTATGGATTTGTTTATTAGGCGTCTAAGCATCATTAGAAGCAGAGCTTGTCTTCGTAGAATGGGCACATAATTTGATGTAAACTGTACATTAATGAAACGAGTAATGTTTGTACTGAAGATTGGATCGACGCAAGCATAGTCAATCTCACATGAATTTCCTTTGAAGACCCATGACTTTCAGTTCTAAGCTCTTATTCTGTCAGTATTAACATTCTCCGGTATCATACAAAAAATAATTAGCTAAATCTTTTATACCTTTTTTCAGTTTTGGTTTTTTAGAACACTGTAACAATGGATGTGGGTGGTACAGTAGGGATGCATCATTATTATCAAAACTGGAGCTATTGAATCTTCTCAAAACTTTGACGACAATATACAATAAATTCGTGGATAACAAACAATAATTCGTGATGTATTAAATTTGACTGATGATCTCGGCGTGTTATCTATATTTATCAAAGGTTTGAGAAACTCTCTCTTGTCTTAAAATGAGTTTTTTTTATGGTGAAAAAAATATAAATTTGAAGTGTAATCTCTATCTAAAAACTTCAATACAGTAAGCCGTAATTCTTCATAATAATAAACTCATTAATGGTGAAAACAATTTTAGACTATTAAACATTAAATCACTCTGCCATTATATGCTTTATTGTAGCACTTTAATACAATTGGTGATAGTTTGAAGTCAGAAAAGGTCTGTCAGTCTACACAGAAAACGCTCACTAGTTGTTGATTAATTATATAAGTTCCAATCTCTGAGAGTACGCTACTGATAATCATGTAGAACTGGAAATCAATATCGAAATTGACAACTTTGAGCTTCAGTAGTTTCTGTAAAATATTCATGATATAAATATTCAAATAGTCTGGATAAAAACACATATACAAACAAAAAAATGTTCCCGTATGACTTCCTTTTAACTTTCCATTACGTCAATTCGAATTTATCGCATCAAAAATCATTCTCCCGTTTCACGGTGGAAGCAAAGTTTCTGAGTGGTTGGATCATCATAAACGTTTTCAAAAAAAGCTAAAAGCAAAGAACACATGGACCTGTGCCTGGCCTGAGGAAATTGATTAAGAACTTAATGAAACCACAGCAAGAAAACACTTCCCGAGCTGCTCACTGCAATCAGGCTAAGAGAGTTTCTCTATCCCAAAGGAAAATAATGATGTTGTTTGTGAGTTGATCCATCAAGGTAATTTGTATGGAAAAGTTGCTCTGCAAAATGGCAGTCAGAAAAATAAATCGAATTTTTCAATATGGTTACCTCAGAGTGTGAACCCAGTTCAATAATAATCCAACAGAAGCAAATCCAAAACTTTTAATACATATTTTACTTCTGCGTTCACTCACGAAGACTTGACTGAAATTCCGCCACCTCATGTTTAAATCCTCAGGAAATCCTGACAGATGGCGTATTTACAGTAGAAGAGGTAGAAAAACAGTTCAGCACTTTAAGCCCATACAAGTCAACCAAACCCGACGTCTTCGTACCCCGGATACTGAAAGAAACAGCCGAAGTAATAAGCGAACTCTTAACAAACATTTTCAATCGATCACTTGAAACAGTAATATTATAGATCCAGAAGATTGGAAGCAGGCAAATTTCACTCCGATTTTTAAAAGGGGAACAAACAAACACCTAAAAACTATCGTCCAATCAGTCTAACATCTGTCATCAGTAAAACAATAGAAATACTACTTGAAGTCCGTATAAGAAATCACCTTAATGACCAAAATCTTATTATTCACATCCAGCACAGATTCAGGGAAAATGTAGCTGCCTCTTAAACCTCCATGACTTCTTTGGAGAAGTTAACCGCATATATGACCGTACATATGCCGTTGATCTTGTATATGTAGACTTTCAAAAAGCCTTCGACAAAGTTCCCTACGAAAGACTCATGGCCAAAGTGAAAGCGCATGGAACACGAAACAACTACTCTCGATGGATACAAAACTGGCTCACTGGTTGCACTCAACGAGCGGTGATTCACGATCAAGCCAGTCATTCAACGCTCATAACATCAGGAGTCTCTCAAGGGAGTGTTTTAGGCCCGCTCCTCTTCATCATCTATATAAACGATCTTCACGTGGAAATCATCAGCAAAATCAACAAATTCGCCAATGACACGAAACTCTGTCACAAAACATTCACCGAAAGTGACAGAGTAACTATCCAATCAGGCCTCAACTGTCTTCTACAATGGATCGAAACCTGCCTAGTTAGCTTCAATATTGATAAATGTTGAGTAATGCACGTTGGTGTAATAACCGGCATTTCCAACACACGATGAATGACACACCCATTGAAACAGTCCCGTAACAAAGAGATCTAGGTGTCATTGTCACTAAAAATCTCAAACATAACAAACAAGTTGAAAAAAACATAAAAAATGCGATCAGGATTCTCGGTTTCAATGCACAACACTTTGAATACAAGTCAAAGAACATAATATTACCGCTCTATACAGCGCTAGTCCGGCCACATTTACGATATGCTGCGCAACTCTGGTTTTCTACCCCACAAAGAGATATTGATAAAATTGGACAACTTGTTGAGATCTTCAAGTATCTCATTGGCCTTAATGATGTTACCTTGGAAGGGCTTTTCGTATAAAACAGTAGCATACGAACCAGGAATAAAGGCCAAAAACTAATATCGAGAAACTTCAAGACATCCCAAGCTATGAACTTCTTTCTCGTTAAAATATCCGCAAATTGGAACCAACTGCCCGGAAACATCGTTTCTGCTGGCACTGTGAGCACATTAGAAAATCATCTTGACATATATTAGATAACGAACCCCTCTGTATTATAACGTGCTAATTCTATGTCCCTGACCCCAGGGCCAGTGTATGATTGGGATATATGCGCGTGACTGAAATGCCTGTGCGTGAGTGAAATGCGTGCACGTGACTGAATTGATTTACGGGGTAATGGTGTACCTGCATGATTGATGCCTTTACTTCAGACATTATGGAACTTGAGTAACGCCCTAAGAATAGGCCAAACAGCTCGTTCCTATTGCCTCATTTTATTCTATTACATTTTATTTTAGCTCCTTAATTCTGAAATTAATGAGTAGTTGCAAACTTTTGTAAATACGAACAAACTCGTCCTCAAGCTCGAGGTAATAGTTTTTAAGAATTTTCCTCAAAGTAGCTCGTTTATATAGTGTTTTTCAAACTGATAGTGATTTCTCCCTGTACCCACATGTTCTCATTCGCGAGTAAGTCATGCAATCTCTAAAACATTGCGATTGTGTTTTCGTTTTCAGAAGCATCGTTACATCTTAGCTGTTAACTGTAGAAGCAATGGTGATGTTTTGGTGCTAATTTTTTCTAGTCATGAACAAGATGAGGTTACCTCAAAATATATTTGGTTTAATAGTTCGTCAATCTAAGGTCTTATTTTGAACAGTACAGTCGAAAATTTATACAAAAAAACAAAAAATATATGATTTTTTAACGGACTTAACATTTTGTTGACTCTTCAAAGTTTTTTGCAAATAACCAACCCTAGGATATTTAGTGTGGATCATCTGTTAAAAAACTTCTAGAAGTGTTTATTGAACTACCAATAGTTCACCATTGAAGCACTGATGAAGCGTTTATTTCTTGATTTTAACTGTAGTCACTCATGTGACAGCAGCTTAGAACATTAACTTGCATATTTACTGCAAGGAAGAGCAAATTATTCACAGGAGAAAATTGATGCTGCGTCCCTTACGGTGCGCATCAATATCGTAGTCTACTTTCAATGGACCTCAACTTATTCATCTTCCAAGAACGACTTCATTCAGATTATGAAAAAAGCACACTATACTTTTCCCCACGTAAATATTTTTGGGGCTCTATTACATTATTTTATGTAGTCTTGATTATCCTCATGAATTTACACCCGACTTGTTTCCTTTTTTTAGGATTGTTACTTCTGAGATACCTAAGTTTGCTTACTTGATAAGCCAGTTTTGTACGAGTTCCAGCTGTATGATTATATGTTTTTTCCATACAAATCTTTTAGAGTGTATCTTTCAACATTACTAGTTAACTAAATATGAAAGAATATGAACTCGTTTTTATTCTTTTGTTAATGTAAGAAATTATTCGACAGCCGCCTCACCGTCTTGAAAAATGCACTTATACTTTTTTTCAAGGGAAGGCTGTGACGGCAAGTCAATAAGCAGCGTGTACGCCTTAAACCACTTCAAGTCAAGTCAAGTCAAGTCAATAAGCAGCGTGTACGCCTTAAACCACTTCAAGTCAAGTCAAGTCAAGTCAATAAGCAGCGTGTACGCCTTAAACC
>VCRD01002249.1:76319-95272 GCA_006783055.1 Trinorchestia longiramus | reverse complement strand
ATATATATATATATATATATATATATATATATATATATATATATATATATATAAGATTTTGAGGCAGAAACATAGGAATGTTGGACTACACATCGTAGCTGTGGCTGATAGGCAAGGGAGAGACGGCACTGAGAAATTTCTGACAGTTAGGCCCAACCGCCAGGCCCGCTCCGTAAAGTGAGTGAGGGTTACTCATATATAAACACACATACTGAGAGGGAAGGGGGCTTTAAGTCCGAGACTCAGAGGTAGAAGGACTTGAGGAAAGTTAAGATCGCTGGCCGCTATGGCGGCAAGCCGGCAAAGTCATGCCGTCAACTCTCATCGGAAGTACATATATTCATCTTTATTGGTGGCGAGACAAGAACTCAAAGAAGAGTCTGTTAAGTAATAATTCGTCGAACAGTCATGAACATGTTCAATTCAAGGGAAGATATAGTCAAGAACACCATCATAACCATCCAAGGAACATCAGTCTGCATTTGTGAGGAAGAACATCGGCAACATATAACATTAGTCTTCAACATTAGTGAGACACATTGGCACCGACTTCAACATTGGTCTACAAGCCTGCAAGAGTTATCGGCTTCTCCAAAATTCAGTATTCAAGCTACAATAGGGGAAGTAATCATCGGGCAGCTTACGAGATTCCTCCAACCTTCAACATTCGCATCTCACATTAGGCTTGGGAAGTGTGCTGGCGAACTCCGTGATATTAGTGAAGGGTACCCTGCGACGGAATCAAACATCATCGTCGCGCAAGGGGATTAAAAACTAATGGATGTTAGTCATGTGATCACAGAGTAAAATTCAGCGTAACCTTCATGCCTAGATGTTGATTTAGTATGTCGATCGCTGAGATCCAATGTTGAATAAATTTTCCCGTGGTTACAAAAATTCATACTGGAATATCACGTGTCGTTTTTATTTACCCCCTCACTCGGCAACTGTTAGAATAGCGTGTTTCACCCATAAAAATGTGTTCAGGGATTTAGACGCCTCATAGCGATCATGTTTGTTTGTTATAAAATTTCCATTCATTTATTGTTTGATGCATGGTTGAAAAATATGGGCATTAATAAACTCAGTAATTAACGTTGTTAAATAAACATATGTTCGATTCATGTGGTATAAAATAAAGTAAAATAAAAAAAACAAACCCAACATCGTGAAAAATCAGAATATGAATCTGAATCTGAAACTGAATCTGAATCTAAAACTAAGTTTAAAACAGAATCTGAATCTAAGTTTAAATCTATAACAGAATTTGTATTTGAGTTCTAGAATTGAATCTGAATCTGAATGCGAATCTGAATCTGAATATAAAACCAAATCAGAATCTAATTGTGAATCTTAAACTGAATATGAGTCTGATTCTTAAACCGAATGTAAATCTCAATCTGTATCTAAAACTGAATCTGAATCAGAATCCGAATATAAATCTGAATCTGAATTTAAAACTGAGTTTGAATCTAAATCTGAATCTGAAATTGAATTTGGATCTGAATATTACACTGAATATAAAACTGAATCCAAAACCAAATCTGAATATGAATCTGAATATAAACCCGAATCTTATTTCAATGCTTGATTTAAAACTGAATCTGAATCATGATCTAAAACTGAATCTGAATCTAAATCTGAGTGTAAACAGACGTCTTATTTTAAAACTAAGTATAAATCTGAATCTAACACTGAATATGAATCTAAATTTGAATCTGAATCTAAATTTAAATATAAATCTAAAACTGAATCTGAATCTGGATATGAATTAGAATCTGAATCTAAAACAAAATCTGCACAAGAAACTTAATCTAAAACCGAATCAGATTTTATATCTAGATCTAAAACGGAATCTGAATCTGAATGTAAACATGAATCTGAATCGGGATCTTGAACTAAATCATAATCTAAAGCTGAACCTAAATCCGAATCTGAATCTAAATTTTAATCTAATACTGAATCTAAATCTAGATCTAAATCTAAATATTGATATAGAACTGAATACGAATGTGAATTTGAATCTAAATCTGAAACTAAACCTGCACCTGAATTGAAAACTTTATTTAAATCTGAATCTAAAGCTGAATCTGAATTTAAGCATTAGTCTAATACTGAATCTGAATCTGAATATGAATTTGTAATTGAATCTTAATCTAAAACTGAATCTAAGTATGAATATGTAATTGAATCTTTATCTAAAACTAAATCCGAATTTGTTTATGAATCTGAATCTGAATCTAAAACTGTATCTGAATTTGAATATTTATCTGAATCTAAATCTGAAATTAAATTTGAGTCTAAATTTGAATCTGAATTTTAAACTGAATCTGAGCGTGAATCAAAAAATATGTTTAAATCTGAATCTGAATTTTAACTTGAATCCTAATCTTAATCGAAAATGGAATGTTTTACTAAATTTAAAACTGAATCTGAATCTTAATATAAAACCTAATCTGAATCTAAATCTGAATATGAATCTGAATCTGAAACTGAATCTGAATCTCAAATTATCCCTGAATCTGAATCTAAAACTGAATCTAAATCTAAATCTGAATTTGAATGTTAAACTGAATCTGAATCTGGATATGGATTTAAATCTATATATAAAATAAATCTGAATATAAAACTGATTCTAATCCCAAATTTGAATCTAAAATTGAATCTAAATCTGTATCTGGATTTAAAACTGAATCTAAATTGAAATCTGAACATGAATTTGAATCTGAATCTTTATCAAAAATTTAACCCATTGATGCCCAGTGTTGCGTTCACGCATCAAAATAACACTGTTCACTTTTCTCAACCACCTAATCAAACTCTGCACTTTACAGAGACGAAATTGCTTTCAGTAGCCTCAGGAAATTTGTAGTGAGAGGATGTCACGTGTCTGTTAGCTCTACATCATTAAACCGACGAACAGGAAGTGCTGAAATTTAACACATTTTCAACGGAATCATGGCTTCACGGAAAAGAAGGTATAGTTTATTTGCAACATGGCAAATGAAGCGTTTAAATATTATACTTTGTACTTTAAAGCTGTATTTATTGCATAGAGAAATTATTGAAGAGGTTATTGTCAATTTGTGAAGATTATTGACTTTTGAAATTTAGAAAATACTGCTGTTGCGTTCACGCAACAATGGGAACACGGACCAATACCACTGTTGTGTTCACGCAACTTTGGGCACACCAGGATGCTATTTTCGTATGGTTTACACTTTCGCATCCATGGTGCAGCATGAGATGAAAGTTTTAATGCACGAATATTGTTCATATAATTCTTTACAGACGTGAATATTGTGTTAGGATGAGTAATTATGAACAGGTTTAGTTAACTCAAGCGTTTAATTCATTGTTCATGATATTTATATATGTAGTATCTATTTGATCTAAAAAGTGAAAGATAGATTAGTTGTAATGTAAATTACTAAACTAATTTGTCCGCATCTATTCACAATCTAAGATTATTTTAAAAACCAGTAGTTGTTTATATTATATGTATATGTTTTTACAGAGCACTAATTTTGGATGAGATATTGGAGATGATTGAAAACTCTGACAACGATGAGAAAGAAACGGAAGTTGAAGAAACTCCACTTGTGTGCAAAGAAAAACGAGAAGTCTCTGTCTTTATAACACCTCCAGAGAATGGCAACGATACAGATGAGGATTCAGGAGGCGAAGAAGATGTTTGCATATCAATTTCGCCAGGTAAGCAATTACGTTCCTATGCCACGTAATCTCGTGAACGGCATGAAGATTGTCGTACAGTTGATAATGAGAGTTCCACTGTTCGCAATAAGAAACGAAAATTACGAGACTGGCATAATGATGACATTGAGCCAAGAACGTTGAGTTCTTATCACTATAAGCCGTCAATTGCTGATGTCCCACGCAAGCCTCATGATGTATTAGAGCTATTCTTGAGTGATGATGTGTTGGAACTTTTGACTAAATGTACTGTTAACTATGCTGCACTAAAAGGAAATTATAGTTTCGTGATAGAAGTTAGAAAAATGAAAGTGTTCGTGGGCATTCTTTTGCTGTCAGGATATTGGTTTGTTTCACGAAGGAAAATGTATTGGAGTGCCGAACTAGACACTCGTAATGAGCTCATTGTCAGATCAATGCGTCGAAACAGATTTGACGAAATAATGAAGTACCTGCACGCTGCTGATAATGATAACCTGTGCATGGATGACAGATATGCCAAGATTCATCCCTTGCTGAATGTTTTAAATAAAAACTTCCTTGAATTTGGAGCAGTATTTGGGCCATGCAAAGTTTCTATTGACGAATCTATGATTCCTTTCTTTGTACGACATCCCACAAAGCAATTTATTCGTGGTAAACCAATAAGATGGGGTTACAAGGCTTGGGTTGCTGCCTCTTCTTCTGGTTATGCCTTTCAACTGGACATGTAGAAAGGAAAAGAAACTGTGGCAAATGAGAAGTACAAAAAAGAATTTGGACTTGGTGGAAGTGTCATACTGAATTTTTTGGACACCTTAGAGCTTGCATATCCACAACGCAAACTCAGCCTATATTTCGATAATTTCTTTACTTCACTGAAATTACTAGACGAAATTTGTAACAGAGGGCATGGTGCAACAGGAACCGTAAGAAGTAATCGGCTTGAAAACTGTCCAGTTTCTGATTCTAAACAATTGGGCAAACAAGCTCGCAGCACTGAGAAACATTTTGTTGACAAATCATCTGGGATATTAGTTGTACAATAGAATGATAATGCTGTAGTTTGCATTGCTTCAAACCAACAAGGGATTTTTCCTATGAAGAAAGTGGAAAGGTACTCAGCGGCAGAAAAGAAGAAAGTATCAGTACCAATGCTTTCCTTGTCAATGACTACTCGTATAACAAGAACATGGGAGGTGTGGACCAAATCAATAAGAATATTGGCAATTATCAAATAGCGATACGCGATAAAAAATGGTGTTTTCCACTACTCTGCTACCGAATAAACGTGTGTGTAAATGATGGTTGGCTGTTCGCACGTGAAGGAGGGTACAAGTATGATATGCTCCAGTTTACTAGAGACATTGTTGATCACTGTCTGAAAACCTATGCTACATCTTGTGCAAAACCAGGTCCTCAATGTGCTGGGTTGTCACAGAATCTCGAAGCTGCAATGGTAACAGAGGCAATGCGCTATGACAAAGTAGACCATTTTATCATTGAGTGTGAGGGAAAGAAATACATGAGATGCAAAAACTGCAATAGTCAAACCATTTACATTTGTAAAAAATGTAACGTATATTTGCATAACAAGTGTTCCGAGAAATACCACGAACTGAATGAGTAGACAAGTAGAAGCTTTGTCAACACATTTTTATGGAAATTGTGTACTTTTATTTCAACAATGTCTCATGCTATGCAGACATTTTCATTCCTATTACAAAAAAAGGAAATTAGATTTGTAAAGTTTTGTTGATTGTGCATTCTGTTTAGGAAAATATTAGATTTCAGCGAGATCAATAATAAAATAAAATTTATTAGTATATTTTTTCAAATACTTTCTCAATGCATGATAAAAAGTAAATTAATTGGTTTGTTTTACTCTTATCCTTCCAGTTCGAAAATAAATTAGTGCTTCCATTGCGGATGTTTGTGGGGTGCGAGTGCCTGGTGTTGCGTTGACGCAACAACTCATAATCCTGGTGTTCCCAGCGTTGCTTCTGCGCAACAAAATATTTTTATCTATATCTTTGAAGCAAATCGATTGAAACTCACAATAATCGTTGATCATGTCTGCGTAAGTACTAAACCACAATATATATGACATTCATTCAATTCCAGTAACATTCAATAATTACGGGCGTAAATGGGTTAATCTGAATTTAAATCTGGATCTGAATCTGAATCTAAATTTGTCTCTGAATCTGAATCTAAAACTAAATCTAAATCTGAATCTGAATTTGAATGTTAAACTGGATCTGAACCTTGATATGAATTTAAATTTATATATAAAATGAATCTGAATATAATAATGATTCTAATGCCAAATCTGAATCTAAAATTGAATCTAAATCTGTATCTGAATCTGGATCTAAAACTGAATCTGAATTGAAATCTGAATATGAATCTGAATCTGAATTTTTATCAAAAACTTAATTTGAATTCAAATCTAAATTTAAAACTGAATCTGAATTTAAATCTAAAACTAAGACTATAACTGAATCTAAAACTGAATCTGAATCTAAAACTGAATCTAAATGTGAGTCAAACACTGAATCTAAATCTGAATCTATATCCGAATCTCAAATTAAACTTGAATCTAAATCTAAATCTGAATATAAAACAGAATCTGAATTTGAATCTGGTTCTGTATCTGAATCAGAAGCTGAATCTAAAACTGATTCTGAATCTGAATGTAGACCTGAACTTGAATAAAAACTAGACTCTGAGTCTAAATCTGGATTTTAATCTGAACATAAAACTGAATCTGTATCAGAATCTGAATCTAAAACTGAATCTGCAACTAAATCTGAACTTGAATCCAAAACTGAATCCTAATCAGACCCTGAATCTGCACCTGAATTTGAAACTAAATCTACAAATGAATCTGAATCTGAATCTGAATGTGGTCCTGAAGTTGAATTTGAATTTTAAAATGAATCTGAATTTGAATCTGAATCTGAATCAAAATCTGAATCTGAAAATAAAACTGAATCTGAACATGAATCTAGAACTAGAACTGAATCTGGATCAAAATCTGAATCTAATACTGAATCTCGATTTAAATCTGAGTCTGAATATTGATGTAAAACTAGATTCGAATCTGAATATGAAGCTGAATCTGAATCTAAAATTGAATCTTGGTCTGAATCTAAAACTGAATCTATATCTTAGTATGAATTTGAATCTAAATCTGACTCTGAATCTGAACCTATAACTGAATCTTAAACTCAATCTGAATCAGAATCTAAAACTGAATCTGAATACGAATCTAAATCTAAATCTAAAACTGAGTCTGAAACTTGATTTAAAACTGAACCTGAATCTAAATCTAAAACCAAATCTGAATTTGAATTTGAATTGAAACCTGAATCTGAATCTTAATTTCAGTATAAATCATGAACTAAATTTTAATCTGAATCTAAAACTGAATATAAATCTGAATCAGAATCTAAAACTGAGTCAGAATCTAAATATGAATTTAAAATTAAACCTATATCGGAATCTGATTCTATAACTGAATCTCAATCAAATTTGAATATAAAACTGAATTTGAATCTGAATTTAAATCTGAATCCTAATCTAAGACTGGATCAGAATCTGAAGATAAATTTGATTCTCGATCTAAAAATGAATCTTAATGTGAATCTGAAATTGAATCTTAGACTGAACTTTATTAAAACTGAATCAAATCTAGACATGAAACCGAATACAAATCTGATTTTAAAACTGAATCTGAATGTAAATCTAAATCTAAATCTGAATCTGAATCTGGATCAAACTGAATCTGAATCTAAATCTGAATCTGAAGTCAAATTCGAAACTGAATCTAAAACTGAATCTAAATCTGAATATAACACTGCATCTGAGATTGAATCTAAATCTGAATCTGAATTTAAAATTGTATATGAATCTGAATCTGAATTTAAATCTGAATCTGAATCTAAATCTGACTTTGAATCTAAAACTGAATCTTAATCCTACCCTGAATCAGGATCTGAATCTAAACTTGAATCTAATTCTGAATGTGTATCTAAAACTTAATCTGAATCGATATCTGGATATGAATCTGAATCTGAATCTGAAATTGAACCTGAATCTGAATCTAAAACTTGATTGATTGTTTCAGACAATCTAAAATTGAATCTGACTTTATCTATGAATTTAATACTGAATCTGATTTTGAATATAAATATATTTTTGAATCCTAATTTAAAACTAGATCTGAATATGAATATGAATTTGAATCTGAATCTGAGACTGAAGCTGAATCTGATTATTAATTTGAATCTGAATCTGAATCTAAAATTGAAACTGAATCTGGGAGTAAGTATCAATATGATTCTAGAACTGAGTCTGAAGCTATATCTGGATCTGAATCTGGATATTAAACTAAACCTGAATCTGAACCTAAAATGAATTTGAATTTGAATATGATAGTATAAATGAATCTATATATAAATCTGAATCTAAAGCCGAATCTAATTCCAAACGTGGATATAAAACTGAATCTGTATCTGGATCAAATTGAACCTGAATCTAAATCCGAATCTGAAATCCAATTCGAATCTGAATCTAAGCTGAATCAAGACCGGAATCTGACTCATAAATTGAAACCAAATCTGAGTCTAACACTAAATCAGAATCTGAATCTAAATCTGCATCTGAATCTAAACCTGAATACGAATCTGAATATAAATCTGAATCTGAATTTATAACTGAATCTAAATTCAACTCTATATCTAAAACAGGATCTGAATCTGAATCTAGTTCTATATCTGAATAAGAATCTGAATTCAAAACTGAATCTGAAACAAAATATGGAACTGAATCTGAATCCAAAACAGAATCTGAATATGAATCTGAATCTAAAACAATCAGATTCTAAATATGGATCAAAAACTCAATCTGAATCTGGATCTAAAACTGAATCTGAATCGAAATCTGAATATGAATCTTAATCTAAATCTGATTCTGAATCTGAATCTGAATCTGAAACAGAATTTGAATCTAAAACTGAATCTGAATCAGAATCGGAATCTAAAACTGAATCTGAATCAGAATCGGAATCTAAAACTGAATCTGAATGAACATCTGAATTTGAAACTGAATCTACATATGAATCTGTATCTGAAACTAAATCTGTCTAAAATTGAATTTGGATATAAATCCAAATCTAAATATGAATCTATTTCTGAATATAAATCTGAATTTGATTATGAATATGAATCTATAACTGAATCTGAATATTAATCTGATTCTAAATCTGAATCTGAATCTAGATCTAAAATTGAACCTCAATCTGAATCAAAAACTGAATTTGAATATGAATTTGAATACGAATCTGGTGCTGCATTTGTATCTGAATCTAAATCTGAATATGAGTATGAATCTAAATCTGAAACATAATATGAATCAGAATCTGAATCTAAAACGGAATCTGAATCTACAACTGAATCTTAGTCTGAATATAAAACTGAACCTGAATCTGAAACTGAATCTAAAACAGAATTTTAATGTAAAACTGAATCTGAATTTAAATCTGAAACTGAATCTTGATTTGAATCTATAACTTCATTTGTACCTGAATTTGAATATGAGGCAGGAGCTGAATCTGAATGTAAAATTGAAACTTAATCTGAATCAAAAAACTAAATTTGAATCTGGACCTAAATTTAAATCTGAATCCAAATCTGAATCTAAAACCGAATATTTATCTGAATCTATATATGAATCAGAATCGAAATGTGAATCTAAAAGAGAATCTGAACTTGAATCTGAATCTAAAACTGTGTCTGATTATGAATGTGAAGGTATATCTGAATCCAAATCTGAATATAAAGCTCGATCTGAATACGAAAATAAAGCTGAATCTAAAACTGAAACTGAATTTATTTTGAATTTAAAACTGAATATCAATATGAATATGGATTTAAAACTGAATCTGATTCTAAAACTGAACCTGAATATAAATCTGAATCTGAACTCAACCTCCAATCTGAATATAAAACTGAATCTAAACCGGGATCTGAATCTAAAATTGAATCTAAATCTGAATCTAACACTGAATTTGAGTCTGAATCTATAACTGAACCTGAATCTAAATCTGTACATGAATCGGAATCTAAATTTAAACATGAATCTGAATCTAAATCTGAATCTAAACCAGAATCTGAATCTGAATCTGGTTCTGGATCTGAATCAGAATATGAATCTAAAAATGAATCAGAATCTAAAACTGAATCCTAATTAGACCCTGAATCTGGATCTGAAACTGAATCTAAATCTACTACTAAATCTGAATCTGGTCTGAATGTGAACCTGAATTTGAATTTGAATCTACAAATGAATCTGAATCATAATATGAATCTGAATCTAAAACTGAATCTAAATCTGGATCAAACTGAATCTGAATCTAAATCTGAATCTAAAATCAAATTCGAATCAGATATAAAGCAGAATCTAAACCAGGATCTGAATCTAAAACTGAACTTAAATCTGTGTCTAACACTGAATCTGAATCTGAATCTGAATCTAAAACCGAGTATGAATCTGAATATGAATCTCAGTCTGAATTTAAAACTGAATAAAAATTCATATATGAATCTAAAATAGAATCTGAATATGAATCTGGTTTTGTATCTGAGTAAGAATCTGAATCTAAAACTTAATCTGAATATGGATCTCAATCTAAATCTAAAACCGAATCAGATTCTAAATATGGATCTAAAACTTAATCTGAATCGAAATCTGAGTACGAATCTGAATCTATATATGAATTGGAATCGGAATCTAAAACTGAATCTATATCTAAATCTGAATTTAAAATCTGAATCTGACTATAAATCTATATATGAATCCTTATCTAAAACCAGATATGAATCTAAATATAAATCTGAATCTAAATCAGGAACTGAATCTAAATCTGATTATTAATTTGAATCTAAATCTGAAACTAAATCTTACACTGAATGTAAATCTGAATCTGAAAATAAAACTGAATCTGAATCTAAATATGAATCTGAAACTGTATCTACTGTAAATCTTAATCTAAAACTGAGTCTGAATGAATCTGGATCTGAAACTGAATCTGAGTCTGGATAACTAAATATGAATATGATCCTAAAACTGAGTCTGAATTTGAATCTGAATCTAAAACTAAATATCGAAATGAATCTGAATCTAGACTCGAATCTTGTTCCAATTTTGGATCTATAAGTGAATTTCAATTTGAATCTGAATCTAAAACTGAATCTGAATTTGGATCATAACTGAATCTGATTCTAAATCTGAATCTAATATCGAATTCGAAACTAAATATAAAACAGAATTCAAACCAGGATCCGAATCTAAAACTGAACTTAAATCTGAGTCTAACACTGAATTTGAATCTATATTTGAATATGAATCTAAACCCGCATATGAAACTGAATATGAATCTTAACCTTAATTTGAAACTGAACATGAATCCATATATCAATATAAAACAGAATCTGAATCTGTTTTTGTATCTGCATAAGAATCTAAATCTGAAACTGAATCTGAATCCGAATATGGATCAGAATCTAAATCTAAAACCGAATCTGAATGTGAATCGGAATCTAAAACCGAATCAAATTCTAAATATGGAACTAATACTCAATCTGAATCGATATCTGAATATGAATCTGAATCTGAATCTGATTCTGAACCTGAATCTAAAACCGAATCTGAATCTAAAATTGAAATTAAAGCTGAATCAGAATATGAATATAAATCTATATCTGATTCATACTCTAAAACTGGATCTGAATCAGAATATAAATTTGAATCTGAATCAAAACTGAATCTTAATCAGAATCTAAAACTAAATCTTTTACCAAACTTAAAACTGAATCTGAATTTAAAACTGCACCTATTCCCAAATCTGTATCTAAAATCTATTCTGAATAAAAATCTAAAATTGAATCTGAATCCAAAGCTGAATCTAACTCAGAATCTGGATCTAAAACTTAATCTGAATCAAAATCTGAATCTGAAAATGGATTTGAACATTCATATAAATTTAATACCGAATCTACATATATATATATATATATATATATATATATATATATATATATATATATATATATATATATATATATATATATATATATATATATATATATATATAAATTTGAATTCTATCTCAGTCTGGATATGAATTTGAATCTGAATCTGAAACTGAATCAGAATCTAAATCTGAAATTATAACTGAATCTGAGTCTAGACATGAATCCAAAACTATATCTAAATTTAAATCTAAAACTAAGTTTTCATCTATATATGGATCTGAAACTGAATCTGAATGTGAATATTAAACTAAACATGAGTTTGAAACTAAAACTCAATCTGAATCTGAATGTTAAACTGAATCTGAATATGAATCTGAATCTACAGCCTAATCTGATTCCAAATCTGGATCTAAAACTGAATCTGAATCTGGATCAAACTGAACCTGAATCTCAATCTGAATCTGAAATCGAATTTGAATCTGAATTTAAATCTGAGTCTAAACAGCAATCCGAATCTACAATTGAATCTAAAAGTGAATTTAACAATAAATCTAAAACTGAATCTAAATCGAAATCGGAATCTAAAAATGAATCTGAATGAAAATCTGAATTTGAAACTGGATCTGAATGTCAATCTGAATATAAACCTAAATCTGTTTTTAAAATTGAATTTGAATACAAATCTGAATCTAAGTTTGAATCTTTATTTGAATTTAAATCTAAATCTGATACAGAAAATGAACTCAACAGAAAACTCAATCTATATATTAATCTGATTCTAAATCTGAATCTGAATCTAAGACTGAATCTGAATCTGATTTTGAATCTGAATCTGATTTTGAATCTGAATCTGATTTTGAATATGAATCTGTATCTGAATCTAAATTGAATTTGAGTTTGAATACAAATCTGAAACTTTAAATGAATATGAATCCAAATCTAAAACTGAATCTGAATCTTCAACTTAATCTAGGTCTAAATCTAAAAATATACATAAATCTTAATCTAAAACTGAACCTGAGTATGAACCTGAATCTCTATTTGATTCTAAAAATGAATCTGAATTTGAATCTGAATATGAATCTGAACCAAAATCTGAATCTGAATCTATAAATGAATGAATCTAAATATTGATCTGAATCTAATTATGAAACTGAATCTGAGTCTAAATATGAATCTAAATCTAAAACTGAATGTGAACCTGAATCTGAAACTAGAACTGAATCTGAATCTCGATACAAATCCGAATCTGAATGTTAATGTAAAACTTTATTTGAATCTGAATATGAATTTGAATCTAAATCTACAACTGAATTTTGTTCTGAATCTAAAACTGATTCTGAATCAGAATCTAAAACTGACTCTGAATATGAATCTACATCTAAATCTAAAACTGTGTCTTAATCTTGATCTGAAACTGAACCTGAATCTAAATCTAAAACTGAATCTGAATTTGAATTTGAAGTGAAACCTGTATCTAAATCTGTATTTGAATATGAATCTGGAGCTGATTTTCAATCTGTATCTAAAACTGAATGTGAATCTGAATCAGAATCTGAAACTGAATCTCAATTTAAAAGTGAGTCTGAGTATGTATCTGGAACTGAAACTAAATCTGAATCTGGATATTAAACTGAATCTGAATCTGAATCTTAAATTGAATCTAAGTTTGAGTCGTAAGTAAAACTGAACCTGAATATGAATCTGAATCTAGCCGAATTTGATTCGAAATCTGGATCTAAAACTGAATCTGAATCTGAAACTAAAACTGTTTCTGAATCTGGGTTTATATCTGAATCTGAATATAAATCTTAATCTGGATTCAAGTCAGAATTTATAAGTGAATATGAATCTGAATCTGAAACTGAATTTGAATTTCGAACTATAACTGTATGTGAATTTGAATCTAAAACTTAGTCTGAATTTAAACATGAATCTAAAACTTAATCTGTGTCTGGACATACAACTGAATCTGAATCTAAAACGGAATCTAAATTTGATAATGAATTTAAAACCAAATTTCAATATGAATCTGAATCTAAAGCCGAATATGATTCCAAATCTGGATATAAAACTGAATCTGAATCTGTATCTGAAAGAGTCTGTATCTGGATCAAACTGGTTCTGAATCTAAATCTGAATCTGAAGTCGAACGGGCTTCCTTGATATAACACAGTCCATATCTGACAAGATCAACAGTGCACACATGTGAAGTCGTCAGGGAAAATGAAACAGTTAGGCGAATCTGTACTTCATCTACCAAGAGAAACACATTCTTCTGCAGCAATGTCTGGACTTTGTCAAATGTTTCCCTCAGCACCTGGTAGTTGTCAAGAGATGAAGTGATGAACTGCAGCTTGCTTGTTAGTGGGGTACACAAAGTGGGCTTGTTTTCGACAATCACAGACAGGCTGCACTCACTGAAGTTATCGGTCATGAACAAACACAGAAGCCTTTCTTTCGATCTTGAAATAATAAAGTTCTTGTAGCTACTGCTTCTGCAGGTTACGTTCAGGTTTGAAAGCATCATATGAAGTAGTCTTCTTCTGAAGAAGAAAATACCTCAGTTGTTGGGCTTCCACTTTCACCGGGCGAGGTGCAGGTTTTGGAGATGGTAGACATGAAGTAGGTACATTGAAGATACTGGGAGGGATTCCAGGTCGCATAGAACCACCACGCAATTTAATCAAAGGTGGGTCAGCACCTCAGTGTGTCTCACAAATGAAAAACTTGTCTGGATTAACAACAAAGTTTTCACTAGGTGGAATAACATCAGGCCACTTCTGTCTCTCAGACTGCTCTTTCGGCAGGCGAAACACGCAGCGTCTGTTCTCTTTATTACCCTGACAATTCACAACCCTAGAATGGTTCGGCATTTTTAATACATATAATTAGCAATAAACTTTATAAACAAACAGTATCCACTTAGAAATGCAGCAATTTATCTCGAAACAAACAACAATATCCGATTCAAACCGAGTGATAGACTACGACAATGTTCGTGCTGTGACAGTTGGTGACTAACTGAAATCGTTGAACTGGCCTCCGCTAACGTAGTCCAATCTATGACCGTGCATGTCCTGTTTACAGTAGTCCTTGGTTGATGCATATACTCCAACAATGTATAGTCGGTAAATACTCTTGTTCCTTCTGCAGCGTGTTAACATTCGTACTTGATCAAATCGAATTCATAAATTCACATATGTACAGAGCATGTTTCTGTATACAATTAATCTGGAAAGTGTTTTATGATAAAGAGTTCGACAGGATTTTCCATCTTATGTAACTAATTTTGGATTATTTCTGTTTTTTACCACTTGGCCTCACGTTCTTGTCCTACACATTGTCTTCATATTGTGTTGCACTGTACACGAATCTAACATAGGTGTTTTTTCTCATTACATACGAGTAATAGAGTAGCTGCAGGAGAATCGTTATATTTTAATATTTTTAGTGGTGATACGTATAATTTATATCTATATGTTATTGAATAATTAAATGGTCAATATAAAAAGGGAAAAAAATTTCTGCCCACCTTCAATTGTACATTAATAGATTGGTAATGAATTCCTTTCTCTCTCATAAGTTACGTATTCTTGGTTTCAATGCATGGTTTTTCTGCATGCTGTTCTTCCATTATATTTCAATTAATACTTGTAAATAACACATTTAATAAAATGCAAGAGACGTATGTAATCGCTCTAGAAGGACTCTAATCCTCTGATTACGTGAAATGGTAAAAGGTTCCCCATACTTTTTCAGTGGCAAAATGAGGGGATAAAGATTCACACAGTAAATTTAAAACTTGTTGTTCTAAATATCACGGGACGGGAAAAGTGAGTTATGTACCACATTTTGGCATATGAACCACACATGATATCCTATTAAACAGTACTATATTATAGATCAATTACATACCTAATAATTGAATAGTTAGGTGTGTACACGGAGCAATTTAGTTAAATCAATGGTTGCTCACATTAAATTACAAGATTTGCCCTGTCGCTAACCTCGATTACATCGGCAGTTTTAATATTAGGATTTGCCCTTAAACTTGAGATTCATTGCTGATGATGGGCTTCGACGTTTAACACTCACGATTACAACACCTCAGCAATAACGTTATTTTTATTCCTTCCATTCCCTGCTGTTGAATAATTAAATCTTCCCCTTTGTACACGGGTAGGTGCACGTGTAAATTTACTGTCATTTGTCGGTGTGATGATTAATTTATTTCCCTTTCAATCATTTCTACACCTACTCCGCCCATACACCTAAACCTATACCTATGCCCTAGCTGCAATAGCCTACATCGCTGCCAAGGTTTAGTTCCCAAGTCCCTTCGCATCTATTCTTCCTACCGTTTTTATACGAGCTTTGCTCCTCCCACGGATCTTTTTCATTTTTCAATCCCCCAATTGCGTCAATGGTCTGAAATGGGTGTTTAAACGTCTTTTGTATACCTCGCCTCCTCTCAATCAACTTCAGAGTTACGTGACAACGATAACGTAATTCTTGAGAGTCACAAGGTCCCTCCAATAAATATGCTTGAATTTGAATTTTTTTTGTTATGGAACCATACACGGCGACCCTTCTCAAACCCTACTGTTTATGTTAACCCTGCCCTCGAATTCGCCTCTCGGTTAATTGTTTATTTTTTGTGAGTCGGCGTCCGATCACCGCTTCACGCTTGATACCTTGTTCCTTGTATGATACACACATCTAATACATATACCTCATACATCACCTGGAGCATGCAAACCTATGAATGTGTCATTACTATCATGACATTAGCATCATTGCAGTACAAAGGTCATCCAAGTCTTCGAATTCTCCGTAAGCGGATCAACATGCATCTGTTGTTTTCTCCCCTTCTAAAATGCAAACTTCTATTTCTGCTATTTTTGTCTTATAATTTTATCCTTGCTACGTAATTTACTTCCCTGATACTCATACGACAATCAATATATTCAATCTTTTTAATACATCATTCGTTCAATGACTTTTGATGGACGGAATTTTGTTTAAAAAATATAGCAATGGAAGTAATAACCGTTTCAAAAGTAATTATACACGTATAGTAATTACCCTGATATAAAGCAATTATCTTGATTAAAGCCATCCCGAAGGAATATGAATAAAATTATCTTCATTATGGTGATAGTTTACTTTTACGTTCAACATCCTATCGCGTAGAGACAAATAATTCTATATAATGAGTCTTCCAGTGCATTTTATAATGTATCATTCATATCATCATTGAGTGATCAGAAGAACGTGCACCATTATATGTATGCTAACATTCTATGAACTTTAGAATATAATTTTAACTTGCTCTAGGCATAGTTTACTCAAGGAAAAGATCGCTTCTGGGAAGTAAGCTGCTTTTCGAATGCCAACTCACGAAAAATAGAAAACTTGTTTTCTTCTGAGGAGAGAACCCATAATATCAGGTCCAACATTCAGGGTCCCTCAAGATATTTAGCCCTGCACAGAGACGACATTTTGACATTGCAACCATCATCGGCAGTCCTGTAGCCATATTCGACTTTTCCCTTGCCGAAAATTTCCCTGTCGCTGCCAGTGAAGCTCAGCTTTTCCGATTCAGATAAAGCGCGACCATCCAGCCATTGCCACGAGCCTCCGAGTTTGGTCAGGCCGAACCACAAGTCTCCTACGTGTCCTGTGTGAAATTAGAAAATGATTACAGAAATATCTTTAAATTCTTAGAAATAATGTGAATCTAAAGGAGAAATTATGATGGGAAACTGTCGAGAACATGCAATTCTAAACGTCATCGAAAAGAAAGAGGGTTTAAAAAACCATTCAGCGTGAATATGCGTAATGGTGCTTCAAACTGTAGTCCAATGGTATATATGCTAACAGTTGACTGTGATGCAACATGTAAAGAAACATCATAAGTTTTTGATTCTGATAATAAATCTACAGTTCTGTTTTATGGAAATCGAGCCATCCAAGTGACATGAGAAGGACGTAAAATAAAGCTACTCCCTTTTCACCCAGCCTTCCGTAGAGAAGCTTAATTCAACTTCGGTAGTACTATAACGGTAATTTTAGTGCACTTTTGCCTAATTTTGTAGATTAGTAGATGCAACATCAATGTTAAACTGTAAGTGCTTCACAGCAAAGACCTATGTCCTGATTTGCCTCATTCAGCTGCGGTAAATGAGGTGTGCAGCAATTACACTCACCTTTGGGTCTGTTTTCTTCAATATTAGAAAATAATACTTCAGAGGAGGGAAAGATGGCTTGGTCAGTATGACTTCAATATTTAGTATTATATAATAAATCTGAAGGGTTCTACTGTGAGTAATACTCTTATAATTTTAGGAAAGACTTTACTCGACCACATAGCGAATTGAACGTTTGCTGTGCGAAACTGTGTAGTTATTAAAACAATGTAGAGAACTTGCAGTCGTTATATTTTATATTCAAGATTACTATTAAGGTATTCGGTCCATAGCATGTAGTTTATAGCTATTCAAACTTTTGTCAGTTGCTTCATTCAGTTCTACCGCATGTTAAAATACAAATATACAGTAACTGGACGTCACGAATCAGGTGCTGCACTTTCAGGTCATTTATCGCCGGGACTGAAACTTTTGCCTCATGAACACATCTGAGAATGGATGATAACTTCCAAGTGTATATTCTATTTATATATATATATATATATATAAATATATATATATAAATATAAATATATATATATATATATATATATATATATATATATATATATATATATATATATATATATATATATATATATATATATATACGTATACATATGTATATAAAATGCAATTTTGGGTCAAGAAATTGAGAGTTGAGTCTTTTCAAAAATTTTACCCTAAAATGACACCCAATGAAATCATTGCATAATTTGTTATGATTATAAGTATTTTTCAATAATAATAAAGTATTAAAAACTGTATACTTATTTGAGTTTGAGCAAAATGATACAAGTTTCTGCTACAATTTTACAATTATTTCGTAATAAGGTATTTATCGTGCTCAAGTTTTCAAGTATAATTATAAATGCTACAATATAATTATATTAAACATGTTAGAAAATTATTATTTTAAAACTTTCTGCCGCATAGGTTAGCAGTTTCTTGCAAATTCGAAAAGACTATAGTCCCATCACTGCGAGTACTTAGCGTTCAGTTTTGGGTCACTTCTGCAGGTCACATAAAC
>VCRD01002249.1:22746-76232 GCA_006783055.1 Trinorchestia longiramus | reverse complement strand
TGGATAGAAGAGATCTGCCCCTAGCACTAAACAGCTCTGGCGTGCTTCTGAGAACGTCATGGCCGTCGTCTGCACCTTCAGGCACCCCACCGAGGAAAGGAAAAAGTCATGTTCCCCACACGTTGGGATGACAGCCACGGCTGTGTCTGGAAAATAGAAAATATAAGTTGTCATAAAACAATGTACCCACCCTTTGATGATTTTTATTCATAGACTTTGTATTGATTTATGTGGTTATCGACCTAAATACAAATCTGATTAGTTAAAAAAAATAAATTCCAGTTTATTTAAAAAAATCGATGTCATTAAATAAAGGATTCATGTTCTCCCCCGAGTAAGGGGCAGTCAAAGAATGAAAGTTCATTTTTTGGTGACGCCCTGTACATTGCTTATGATGAAATATGTATGGTATCACTTTTTTTAACGGCCAGTATTTTTCTTGCTTAATCTCTTTGCTGCCTGAATTATTTAAAAAAAAACAGAAAAAATACTTCTGATGTATGAAGCTCATGAGGCTATTAGGTACCCGTTCATCGAAGTATGTACATAACAACAAAATAAAATGGTAGTTTTATGAGTATAATTTTGATTATGTAATATATATGGTACGACATGAATAATGAGGGTGTTGAGCTTCGTATCTGATCTAACACATCACACACTAAGGAGTTAGGCCTTTTAACAAAAATCGTTCCGAATATTCTGAATGCATTTCGACTCATAGCTGGGAATGCATCAGCAGACTTATCAAAGTTATAAGTATATCATTCGTCAGTCTCTTAGCTAAAACCATAATCCGAAAGTCTTTTCATCAAATACGTAATCAAAAAAATTATTGAAATAAAGCCAACAGAATATAATTTTAGTTGAATTTCATGAGAACAGGAAATCTCAAATACGTTGCTGCTCAACTTCACGTGTCTAACATGGTGCAGGCAGCATCGTCATGCAATTGTCTACATCACCCGAGGTAATATAATTGAGCATATTGATCTGAGTTATTTTGCTGCGATTTTTGATAACTTTTATTATTTCATCACTAGGTCAAACCTCTGCAGTAGTAAAATAAATAAAAATGCATGCTTACCTCACTATCAGGTAGCAGACGAAAGTACGCGGGACCGAGTTCATGAATCCACTTGTGATACAATACTAAGCTAACGTTCCTAACCTATCCTAACCTAACCTAGCCTAACCAAATATTGCTTACACTAAGCTACTCTAACCTTACCTAACCTAATCTAATCTAATTTTATCTAATCTAATCTAACCTAACCTGCCCAAACTTAACAAACCGTTTAGCTTGAGAAACCCATCCTTGGAACACTCGTACATGTAACCGTTACTGCAGGTTGTCTCATAGGAAGTCTCCCCAACGAATAGTGTTCCGATGTGCGGCCATTGATCGTTGTTGCATTCTGGGAGATAAAAAAACGATGGAAACAATCTCACCAGCTATGAGATTTCTTTCGCTCTTCTTATTTCTTACGGTTGGTAGGTTCATTAAGCCCAAAACATAATATTAAAGAATGCAATTCGTTTGAAGTGAAACAATTACTATGCAACCAGATGATTAATTTTTGTGATATTCTTTCTACTTCATCGAAATGATTACGATACATTTAAAAAAAGTAACCCTTGATGACCTCGTGCACATAAGATTCTTAACGATAGAGGTTCTTCTCAGTTCTCTCATTTTAGAGTTAAAGAAAACTTCCTTTGCCAAACAAGACTGATACAGATCTCCTTTGCGGTCTCCATAACATCGAGAATTATGTGCGTGGTCGTGAAATGTATTTTTATACATGGTGTCCATAAAGTCTCTTTATCATTTCAAAAATTCATTACAAATACAATTGATAAGATATTTTAATTAAATTTATTCTATTGTGTTCAGTGTTTATTAAAGTTTTTATCACTTTTTATATATGTGTATTTCAGGGATCTGTTTGAGAAAGAGGTGCTGTTGTGATTTTATGAGACATTTTTATAAGAGACTTTAACGACACTGTGTATATACTATTGTATATTTATTTTCGACTTGCTATTATTGCGCTAGAATGGAGAGCATTCTTTAAATCCAGATTTTTAGAGTTGTTTTGTTCAACATTTACTACCTGACCTTGCATAGCAGATTGAACGCCTTAAGATAAAAGTTGATGTCTTGTATTTGTTTCAACGTAAAATAATTCAATGAAAAGAATTTTTTTACAAAAATAGACGAGCTTCCATAACGCGATGTCAAAGATATCAGGGTTTAGTGATTCTAACTTATTGTTTCTGATATATCTACATATGTATACATGAAGTAATACCTAAAAGTTTCAGATCCATCACATTTGTTTGTGTACCTTGCACAGCACTTTTTATTTGAGGGAAAATATTGATCATATGCTCAGGTAATAGTAGCAGAAACTTACGTTACAGAAAAAATTTAAACTAACCATGAATCAAATAATTTTATCCAGAAAAATACAAAAAATACCCAAACAAAAGTACTCGATACGTAACATTTGTTGCTATTTTCTGGGTGATATTTTACTTTCAAAAAGATGGCTAAATGTACCAATAACATACTGTGATAACTTGATCAATCAGATAAATCTCAGATGATTTCAGAATTGATTACGTATTTCGACACCCTTATCAATCCCATTTAGTAGTAACCATTGAGCAAGATGGGTAATACTAAAGAGTTGCCAGAGAACATGCATAATAAGATCGTTGATTGTCATAAAAGAGGAAAATACTATCGTAGAATATCTCAAAATCATAATTTACCTTTGAATACAATTGAAAACCTAATTAGAAAGGGGAAGATGTTAAATTCAGTTGTAAAACAGGTAGAGATATGGTAGGTCAAGGTAGGTTAACGAAAAGACTTCCAAGATGAATTGCTCAAAAAAAGAGAGAGATCCCGTCATTACTCGCATATACGCGTACATTCGAAATAATCTTTAAAAAGCCGGACACGCAGTGAGGAAGGTTAAAATTAGCAAAGTATTAAATCGAGCCGACCTACATGTCAGATCAGTAAGAAAAGCTTGAAATTTGTTGGAAATTGTGAAACAAGCCTCAAGGATATATGGTGAATTTATATGGTTAGATGAAAAACACGTAAATTTTTTGGGAAGAAAAGAGCTACGCAGATTTTGAGGAATATAGAAATAGTTTATAACCTTCGAAATATCATATCAACTGTAAATTCCAGATTGGGCAACATTATAAATCGGTGATTTTTTTCAATAAATGACACATAGTAGTTGGAAATAATCAGAAGAAGAATGAGTGGTACCATGTATCGTGATATTCTTCAGCAGATTCTTCAAAAATCGGCAATTTCATTAGGGCTTCACCGGGTTTTTTGTTTCAAAAGGAAAACGATCCAAAGCACATGGCAAAGGCAGTTCAAACATGCTTTGAGGATAATGAAATAGAGATCATGAAATAGCCCAGCTATCCTCCTGACCCCAATCCTATCGAAAATTTATGGATAACATTGAAGATAAATGTCATAAAAAGAATCTACAAAATATCAAGCCGCTGGAAGAGTTCTGCAATGAAGAATGGCCTAAATTTCCGCCTCATCGCAAACTACGAAAAACATTTAAAACCTGTTAAACAGAATAGAGGTCTTTCACCGACATATGAAATGCATGTGTCAAATACTTTTGTTTGTATATTTTTTTGTTTATGATCATAAAATTTTGACTTTACATTTTTTCAATTTTCCTTAACGAAATTCTTATGCAAGTGGTTCTAGATAAGTTAGTCAACTTTGACCGAAAATAAAAATTATTTCGAACAGTATACAACAAATTCAACGTATTCAAGGCTTTTGTTTGACACTGTACGTGTATGCAAGAATGGTAAAAAAATCGAATCAAACAGAGCTAAAATTCATTTCCAAAAACCATGGCACAATTTAATACAAGACTAGATTTTACAGAAGTTCAAAAAACGTTAAAATACTCCGATTCTAATGAATGATACAAGTATAAGATTCTACATGTCATTTAAATTTTATCAAGACTAGTGAAATCATTCCAGCCTCGGATGTCACATTTGCTGGATCGAATCTCAGAAATCAATGCACTTACTTCGAAGACCAGCAGTCATTTTGCATGAGCCATTTCTTTTTGGCACAGCGTTACCCTTCCTGAGTGCCTGAAGCTCCCAGAGCCGGCACACACCATTGTAGAAGCACACCAGGTGCCCCCACGGATGCACTAGCGCCAGGGAGAGACACTGCATTTCAGTTGATAGAGAGAACGACTTTCTCTTGATGGAGGAGTCCAGTCGCACGAAGACGTGGTCGAAGGTACACGACTCAAAGGTGCGACTTGGAGCTAGTTCTGCTCTGGCAAACGATATGACCACACCAAGTGATGCCACTATCGCAAGCAATGTCACTGTCAGCAGAAGTGCGAGTTTTGCCATCGTCAGTTCTTAAATGTGATCTGAAAAAATAAGAATGTAATATTTTAATCCACTGCGTGATTATGAGAACGTGAACTACTGATGACGTAATGCTACTCGTAGCGGTGCAGTTCGATAGTGCTCGTAAGCTTAAACATATTAAAAAGTTTTTACGCTAATACCAAAGTTGTATAAAATATTCAACTGGTGCTTTAATATTCGATAAATTTTCGTTGCGGGAGTATTGGAAAGTCTTTCCTTCTCTAAGCCATGCGCTCGTCTGTTAGAGAAGTTACCCTCCTGCAACGAAAAATACGTTAAGGTGTACATATTCCCCAAATATGGGTGTTTTAGGCCAAAAAATTAAAGCATATGAAACAAAAGAAATCTTAAAAATTTGTGCTATATATTTACAATATGTATAGATAAAATATCCACACATAACTATGAATTAAATTGAGTATTAAACACAAGAATGACTCTTTTCCAAGGACGACAAGGCTATTTAAACCTTTTAGTTATTTCTAGCTTCCTAACGAAGCATCCATTCTAACTTTAATCTCCATCGAGTAACAATAATCAATAAAGTATCCACAGGACGTCTCACGCCAACTTTGCTCTCCAGTACGCGTAGTTGTCGCTATCTTTTAGTTCAGGAGTTCCAAATCGTTTTGCTGTCATGTCCCCCTTAGCAATTTTTCATGTCCTCATGTACCCCATAAAAATTGATTACGACAAAATTGTTAAATTATATCGATTATTTTAGTCTGAATACAATTATCATTCCAGATAAATTCAATCCATTTACAATTATTGGAAGAACAGTTTTCCAATTAATGTCCCAAAATATACAAACACTAATTCTAATATCAATGAGACCATACTTTTCATTGGTAGAACAAAATACGAAATCAACAACTCAATTATTATTGATGAATTACAAATGGATGCTGGGTAATAATAGGATACTAACAGAAAAATAATAAAATACAAAAACTAAATATACCTGTGGATTTTAATGAGGTCTCTGATTTGGTTTTTTATCAACCAGTTCATCTATTTGAGGAGAACTCTTGGAAACTTTACATCCAATATTATCTACTATTGTCTTCATATATAGCTTGTGTTTCGTTTTCCTCCTCAGCAGAATTGGAAAAGTTTATTTATAATGCCAGGTTAATGGAAACAACAGTTAGAATTAAACAGCAGGTTCAGCTATTTGTATGTACGATTGCAGCCTTTTTACCCAAAAATTACATGAGTTTTCTTCGAAATAAACATTGCGACTCATTTGATCATATTGAAGGGCCATCAGTGCCTCATGTGTGCCAGATCCTGATTGTAAATATTCTGAATTTGCTGTGAATGGATTTTGAAGGTAGCCGAGTTCATTTTTATCAAAGGTTAGTACATAGCTACTTAATTCGTTTTCTAGTTTCATAAGATGTTCAATAATTATTATTTTTTATGCATCAGCCTCTAAGTCTGTGTTTTATTATAATATTCAGTCATAGAACTGAACCTAGCCAACGTTTTAGTTTCTACGTTATTTATCCATAGAAGAATTTTTCTCAAGAATGCTTTAAGCTTAAACATGAAGTTGCAATTTGTTGTCTCCGCTTTTCGGCGACTTAGATTCAGTAAATTCATGGTTTCAAATCTGTCACCAATGTAGACAAGTTTCAAGAAGAACACATTGTTTTCCAATAAATTAATGAAACATTCTACTAGTTAACATATCAAAAACATCGAAGTGTTCGTAATTCATTTTTCAGTTCATAAGCCCTTTGGTCACATTTGTACTAAATAGCTAGCGAAAATGGTTATGAAAAGAAGTACACTGTGCTCTGCTTCAAAATCCTTACATAATAGTTTGAAAAGCCGGCTGTTAAGAGCGCTACCTTTGGCAAGGTTTACGAGTTTGATCACCTGCGACAGCACACTGAACAGTTTTTTTGGGTTATACTACTTAGCACGCCAACGCATACCTATAGATATGTACCAAACAATCAGTGAATACCACATGTGGAATTTCTTCCAGAACACATCCTCTACTGTAAATCCAGGTTTTCGTTCAAGACTCGCTGGTGCTCCGTCCGTTGTGCAACCTTTCACATCAATCTATTTCAAGCCATATTATTAAAAAATACATTAACCAGCTTAAAAATATCATCTCCTTTGGTCACACTTCAAACGTTCAATTTATCAACATTACTTCTTTAATACTTTTCCCCAACATAATGTGCAAATACAATCAATCGGACAGAGTTTAATACATTTTCAATTTCATACACATGAATAGCTAATCCTTGCTTTAAGTTTTTTATCTCAGTAAGTACCTGTGTTAGTATGTCATGGGAGATATCTTCAATACCTCTTTTAACAGTTTTATTTAACAACGCTTTTGAGTTAAGCTGTTTCTTCACCAATAATGCATTTTATCATTTCATTTGCTGCTGGATGTAAAAGATTTTCAGAAAGGGTATGAGGCTTTTTTTGTTTGGCAATCAATAGTGACACTTCATACGATGCTATCACCATTGCATTTGTTTGCTTGAAAAAACACTATTGAAAAAACACTTACATTTGAACGCTTGAAAAAACACTACCTATCGTTTCATTTTAAGTGCTTCTATACTTTTAAAAAATTAACATCCATGTCTTTAATATGAGAACTTTTCTCAGTGTGTCTAGGTAGAAGTATTGGCTTCATTTATTTGTTCCCAATGTTTCTTCAGTGAGCAATGCTGATTCCATTTTTGCTTATGGATATAAATCCAAATTGCAAAAACAATTCCAAATATTTACTTCCTATGTTCATTCTACTCGTAATAAGGGCTATTGAAAAATTTATGAATAATTTAAAAAAGTAATATCAAACATAAAGATATATTCATTAAATTTGAAAGAGCTACAGCGCAAGTGAAAGGGTTTCTCTTATTATGCAAAAGAAAATGATTATTCAAAACCATTAAACACATTTATAGTGATCACTCCATCAACACTCTTCAGTGCCAACCCTCAGATATCTCCTATCTCCGAGCAGATATTGAATATCTTTTTCTTTTATCTTCCTCGGAGAGAGCGGCTGAGGGAGTAGGGGACCGTCGAGGAACTTAATAAGAAAAAAACAATTAAAAGCAGGATGAGTTTAATAGTTTGTATTTAGGCATTGAAATATTTTGTTAGTTATTATTTCTTCTTTCTTCGTTACGCACGTCTTGATGCCGAGTACTGGTGTACTGTTATCTTGCTGGCAGAGCCCGGTACGTGAAGAGTTGGAGCGCGTGGCGAGTTGTAGCGCGTGCGCTTTCAAGAAATAGCGGAGGGACATCTGTAGTGAATCGCATGGCTACACTATAAACGAGTACCACGACGAGGTTAGGTTCATCGACCAATGAACAAAGAGGACAGAAGAAGTTAATCCAGTGACGAGGCTAGGTCCTGTTACGACCAGAAGCACGACATTAACCAATGAGCGGTCATGCTCAGGCAGCAGAGCCCATCTAACCCCCCTATATAACGAAGCTGCAATTACGCTCTGCGTCACGGACTCTCTACCAAGGACTTCCAAAGTCAACATCTCCACCAAGAACTCGCATCACCTGAACAACTCAACTCACAGCCAAGAGCAGATTAGAGGAAACCGAAACCAGCCATCCGGTCTACGGACAGGATGAGCAGACGTGCGCAACGAAGAACCAAACACTGTTAAATACAAACTGTTAAACTCATCTTGCCTTTAATTGCATTTTCTCGTATTGGGTTCCTCGATGATCCGTTACTCCCTCAGGCAATCACTCCGAGTTAGACACAACATAAAGATATTCAATGTCTGCTCGGAGATAAGAGATGTCTGAAGGTTGGGACTGAGGAGTGATATTAAAGAGATCACTACAAGTGCGTGGGTTCTTTAAGCCCCATCATGTCCGCAGACAGGATGGCAGAAAATATTATGAAGCCTAACAATGTTGAAAAATAACCATGTAGGTTACCAAATTTGAAAACGAAACATCGCTGCCGTTTGCTAACGATAATGACAAGAGATATTATGATCATGTGTGCCAACAATATTACCAAAAATTGTTTTATGAATTTTCTTACTATGTACTATCAATGACTATGTGCTGCACCGAGACTACAATAACAATGTTCCAAGCGACTTACAATGTGTGGTTCGAAATCGAGAGGATGGTTGTCAAATGCATCATTCCAACAGTGTAAATGTATTCAGTAGACATAAAAATGTGTTAAACAGAGATGCATTAGGATGTGTATACATATATTATTACAAGGATAACATAACAAGGTTGTGTTTTGAATGTGTAGTATGACACGTACAATTTGGAATGTAAGGGTTACAATGTGAGGCACATAGGCGAAGGAATTAACGTACCATTACTGTATATAAGGCAGGAACAGGCAGTATTCAAAGAAGTAGGAGTGTAATAGAAAATTTTTACTTTGTTATCTATGATATCGGGAGAAATTTGGCCTCAGAAGCTCAAATTTCTTTTCTCCAATGGACGGCATGTGTCACGGTAGTTATTATATATTCATAGGTTTTCATATTCCAGGCAATGTATGAAGTGTATGTATGAGGAGTGTGTTTTACACGAAGAATTTGCAGTCGTGATACTCTCAAGCTGAAGGTATCAAGTGTTGAGAGGTTAACCGAAAGGAAAATTTGAGGGAAGGGAAACGTAGGAGCGCCTGCATTTGAGAAGGTTCGAATTATTGAGTTACGTTAGAGGTGTGAAACTATAGAGTCCACTACGTAGAACCTGCAAAGCAGACAAAAGGCCTACACTTGAAAAGGTCGGGCTGTTATGTTTGTAGCTAAAAGAAACGTCAGCAAGAAGAAATTTATGGCTAAGCATCATGTGACTCAAGAATCACGCAGTTGCGAGATGCTCTTTTCTTTCTAACTATTCGTATAACATTCGAGGTTACGTAATTAATTAATACCACCCGATCATAAAGCTCTGATTATAAGGCGATGAATATGAACCATTGATAATTGTGCGCTAAAGGTATCAATAAAAGATGGATGAAATCCTAGCAATGTTAATTAAAAACATAATATTCAATCATTGTCAATCGAACGCATCAGTCGTCAATAAAAAGATGGAGTAATTCTCAACAATGTTGAAAATAAAATGCAAAAGATAGATAAAATCTCACCAATGTTAAAAGGAAGTATTGTAATATTCGACCATTGTTCATTGAACGTTTAAGTCGTCAATAAAAGATGGGACAAACCCCAACAATGTCGAAAGAATAACAGTATGTGCCAACAATTTTGAATAAAAAAAAATTATAGCCATGTGCCAACAATGTCGAAATGTGAAATTTCACAACGATGTGTTGCACTGCGATAATACTGAAATACGACTGGGAAATTATTCGTTATGTTCTTCGAAAACAAGAGGATGGAAGTCAATTGCGTAGATATAAAATTCTGTATATTTGTGTTAAATAGATATAACAGTGTTGGACTGAGATGCGTTAGGATGTGTATACAGTCATTATAAGCAGATTAAAAAAAGAAAATTTTGTTTAATATTAGCTATGATATTCCGGGAGAAATTTGGCCTTGCAAGCCAAATTTTTTTTCCAGGGGGTGGCATGTGCGGTGGTAGTAGTAATCTGATGATAGTAGTGATATGGTATAGTGATGTGGAATGATGTGTTAACGTGTAAGGATGTGTGTGATGTATCATAAGGATGTGTGAAGGTGAACGGATACGTGGGGAATGTGAGCAGTTGGGCCTCAGACCCATTAAAAGCCAACGACTTTCGCGCAGCAGAACACAAACAAAACAAGCAGTGTAAACAAGCCTGAGCGACGCCTAGCAGGTGAAATATGTCCTACGAGAGCCTCGAAACGTGGGAAGCGTCGAATGAGAAACTAACGGGAACAACGGCCAACGGCTACAAGACCAAAGGCAAAAGGAGGAGCAAAAATTCAGGAGGCGTGTTCTAAAAAACATCAACGAATTATTTAAGCAGCAGTCAGGAAACCAAGGGGATCAATGTAGCAAGGCGTCATTAGTGTGAGCGACAGTGCTAGGAACGCCAACGATTCTACAGCGGGTGTCTGCAAGCTGGGGGAGGTGCTCTTTTCTTTCTGACTGTTCGTATAACATTTGAGGTTACGTAATTAATTAATTGCGCCCTATCAAGAGCTCGGCTATGATCACAAAACGATGAATATTGATCAATGCTAATTGAACGCTAAAAGTATCAATAAAAGAAGGTTAAAACCCAGCAATGTCCGAAGAAGGAGAACACTACAGCTTTGGCTGCGATTATTTAATATTTATCATTGCCAATTGAACGCTCAAAGTATATATAAAAGACAGATGAAATCCCAGGAATGTTAAAAGATAATATAATGTTCAACCATTGTTAAATGAACGCCTCATTCGTCATTAAAAGATGGAATAATTTCCAACAATGTTGAAATAAAATGTATAAGAGGGCAAGATCCCAATAATATTAAAAGAAAATGTTATGAAACCCAACAATGCTCGAAAATAACTATGTATGTTACCAATTTTGAAGATGAAACATCACTGCCGCATGTTAGAGATATAGACAGCAAATGAAGGGTGGACAGCATTAGTGGACTACTTGCATTTTTTCGTGGAAAATATAAAATAGACTACTGGATAGTAGTCGCCTCCGTCATCGCTGTGTCAGCGACAGAACGGGACAGCTAAAGTAGACTACTCGAAAGTAGTCTCCTTTAGATTTCCTGCTGGACGCGTATTTTTGCCCTGCTTTGCGAGTAAAGCTCTACCTAGGAGTCTTTTAAAGCTGCTGTGGGATTGGTTACTCGAAGGGGCTAGGTTCCGCCCCTCTTCCTTCTGGTGAAATTATTTTAGTCCAATTGAAATAATTATTTTGCAGGTCAATCAATAGTTAGGTATAACTGAATTATCTCTGTGTGCTTTGTACGTTAAATATAAGAATGCCAGCACTTGTTTTAATTTTAAAACTCAGTTCTGAACAATAGCGCTCCTTCATACGAGCATACGCATGAAAAATTTTATCAGCAGAAAATGTGCGGATTTCGATATCGTACTCAATTAAATAGGGTTTGTTGCTTCTGTGTAACGAAGCAACAATTTTTATGACAAGGTAATTCAACTGTTTACTCAATTTCGTCTGATACCCCTAAGTACTGTCCTACCATCGTAAATTTCAGCGATAGTATTTTTAAACAAACCAGAAAAACTTCTCTGATAGTACCTATAGCAATGTTAACACTGGTATCTCAGCTAAAAGAAAACAAGTACTGAAGCTATTCGTTTCCAAAAATGTTGATACATACAAAATGTGATACAACCCGATTAAATTTTGAAATTCCTTAATATTAAAGTATTTTTTGAGTACATCTATTATGATAAGTAATTTAATGATTGAGGAAACCTCTAAAGTATATAATCTAACTTTATTATAAGTTTCTGCGTTTAAAAGAACTCAGAAATTCTGGTGAAAGAAAGAAGACCAATGAGTCGTTACAAACAAAGGTATTGGAGGTTGCATCTTGTATGATTATTCACATATGAGGTGCGACGAAAAACAATAGCCGATTTTATTCATAACCTAACAATTGGAAAATAGATCATCATTGCATGTGTGAAAATAAGTTCTAATATACAGGTGTGAGTTTGACAAAAAAGTCGAATCTCTAATTTGAACTATCTTTGTGTGCATGGAGTCAAAAGGTGCTTGCGTACTACACAGTTAATTTAATCAATGACAATACCATAACTGATCATGATGAAAGCGTACTAGCAAAAATAAATTATCATTGTATCTAATAAACTAATATCATGGGTACGTACAACAAAACAATTCGAATTACTCAATACCTTACTATTTTATGCTTTCAAAATTTTCAATGCAGATGTTGGAACCGAAAATATAAGATCTTCGAATTTGAATTATTGTTCATGATTGCAAGCATATTGTTGAGCTAATTTATCTATGATCATTATATAGAAAGTAATAGTGGAATTTGCCACTATTACCTTCAGTTTGTTCCCTAACCATGAAGTTACGTTATTCTCTACGTGTTAAATGTCAAGACTGAACAATGAATTTCAACGCTAAATGAGTATTAACACTATTTCTCGCACAAACAGATATTACCTTGAAGGTTAGAGTTGGAAAGTTGGAATATGTGTCATGGATGCAACTGTATGTGAGGATACTGATCAGTGAAATGTGTATCAAATACAGAGGCTTAATTTAAATCATGGCTTTGTTGTCAATATTGTTCCGAAACTTGCGTCTGGACGGAGGGTAAGAAGAAAAAATAGAATAGAATAAGGCGATCGTAACGATCGTTCTACCCCATTTTTATCTCAGTACCCAAGCCCCATCCCGTAATTGAAGGGTGGACAGCACTAGTGGACTACTTGCATTTTTTCCCGTGGTAAATATAATATATTTTCCACGGGAAAAATGCAAGTAGTCCACTCCCGTGCTGTCGCTAACACAGCACTGACAGAGGCGATTACGATCCAGTAGTTTATTATATGAAGGGTGGACAGCACTAGTGGACTACTTGCATTTTTTCCCGTGGAAAATATATTATATTTACCACGGGAAAAAATGCAAGTAGTCCACTAGTGCTGTCCACCCTTCAATTGAAGCCGCGTCAACCATGACTGCAGCGGGATTCGAACCTGCGTTTTCCCGCTCGCAAGCGGATTCGCTCACCAGTCGACCAAGCTGGTTATAGAACGCTCTACTTGGGGAATGTATTTGTTCTTCGTGACCCGAACTTTTTCATTAATGCGTCTTATTACCTGTAAACTTCGTTCTCATCATTCATCAATGGTTAGCTTTTCTGAGCGATACGTAGGAGCAGAAGTTTCACTTTGTCGGGTGAGGCAACGTTAGTGCCTAAAAGCCGGGTTACTGTATCCCTTCCAACTTAAAACTGCGGAAACTCATTTACAGTAAAATATGAAAGCACTGGCACTTTCATCCAAAGACGTTCTAACTCATCACGGATGAAATATTGCTGAGGTTTGTAATTTTTGTTAATAACTTATGCAGCGGAATTGCACTACATATTTTAAGGTCAGTTACTTTGGAATTTCTATAAAATCTATTTACCATTAATAACTGAACATTCACTTTCAATATTCTTTTCCACTTCCAGATGTTGGAATATGGACATATTTTTATGGAAATTTAACTCTGTGGTACGTATTTCTCCTGGTCAAACGTATCCATGTGTTCAGAAGTATTTCAATGCCGTAAATGACAGCGTTGCAGGACTCACATTTCGTCATGCAATTTTTGAAGAATATTTTGCAACTTCCTCGAAGTTTTAGCTGTTTCCTCTGCTTGACTGTTCAGCCGACATGGGAAATCAAACCAGACTAATAACTTGACGAAATGATATACTACTGTGAATTTTAATCCCAATTTTCAATTTATAATCAGCATTACTTGCCATTTAACCCATTTTACCTGTGGACGCTTGTTTTTAAGGCTATTGTCACTAGTCGGAGCTATTATGTGACTAGGCAGAAATTTAAACTTCCGGATAGATTTGCTTTCTGCAAGTTATTCGTATTTTTCTTTCATAGAAAGTGCACATCATGAGGAAAAAAGATAATGAATACATTTGCACGAAAGAAAAAGTCTTTGCTCATAGGTATAATTGACGTATGCAAAAATAATGTTCTTACCATATAGTCGAAGTATGTAACATGCATTTATTTATTTATTTATTTGACATGTGATTTATCGTTATGTGATTGTTAATGTGATTTAACATATCACATTAACATCAATAACTCATTTATTTACATACACGGCCGTCAAACAGAGAAAAAGTCATAGCCGTCCTTCCTACGCATGTATTAGTACATGATAAAACGCACATTTTACACTCCAAGTTAATTCATAGTTTACTATCGTTCATCTTAAAATTATAAAAAACCATCCATCTGATGTCACGAGGAAAAGACGGGGCAAATGAAGAATACGAATATGATAATAAAAGTTACCGTGCTTTTAAGTGTGAATACTATTGGTGAATTTTTACATCTTGATAAGGTACATATTATTATACAAAAAAAGAAGTCTCTGTTATCGTCACAGTACACACTGGCAAGGGCCTCACCACCCATCCCAGGCAAACACTCACGAACTACAAAAAGCTAACTGGGAAAGGTTCACCGAACAAATAGAACAACTTTTTGTAGCACTCAACACCCACTCCTTAAATGACATAAATTAAACAGTAGAATAATTCAACGCCATCATCACAAAAGTTGACAAAAACACATTCCCAAAGGTAACAGAGAGCATCATAGCCCAAACTTCACACATGAAGTATATAGACTAATCAGAGAATGTAACAATCTCAGAAATACACCCGCTCCGCACACTTACCAAACCACCCGACACATCCATGATCTGAACGAACAAATCACGGGAAAAATTACTAAAAAGCAAACAGAAAACGGGAAAAATTTCGTCAAATCACTAGACCACAAGACAAACTTTAGCAAACTCTATAAAACCATTAGAAACATAACAAATTTCAACAAAACGCCTCCCAACAACATGCAGTAATCACCATTGATGTGAACATACCCTCAAGACGGAAACAAGCATACACATATACCACTATGCCAGCATTAGCAAGGTGCACACCACAATCGCAGACAGGCACACGCATAGATTCAAACACAGGAAATATATTCATTTAACTTAAATGAGGAAGATATACCCCAATATTTTTGTTCTAATTGTTCATTTTCATAAGTTAAGCCCAGCATACATTAGTGAAAACAATTCGAAGCTTCACTCAGTGTTTCTTAAGGTTCCATGACAACATTTATAAGTTTTTTGCCGCTCACTCAGGCGTCAACATAAAAAATAAAGAAAAGACTTCATTCTGCTTGTCTTTCTTTATTAAACCCCTCCGTTTCGAAACTCTAGCTCAGTGGTATTTAACCATTTTTAATGTCCACCCCTAGTAGTGATTAAGTAGAAGCTGTCCACCCCCACACCGAAAAAGTCTCATTAAAAATCTTACGTATAATATTCAAAATCTATGTTTCATATCTCATTTTGATGACCATGTAAACAGAAAAAAATAGTTTCTCTTATTTTTTACTCAATTTTTATATATTCACACCAAAGCGGAATTTTTTATATCCAGCTATGGATAGCAGAAATAATTTGACTTTGATCATAGAGCAAACAAGTGTATTGGATATATTCCTTTTTAGGTTTCAATATTATATATTTCTGGCTTGATGCGACGCTTCACCTTTGTGAAATGAAACAGCATTACTATGTAAATATTTTAAAAATTATCGTTTTACTTCCATTTTATGCCTTGTTTGAACGATAAAGAAATATTGCAATGTGAGTTACAATTTCTTCCAAACACATGGCCGAATTTTCTCAAAGCCACCGCAAAAAAATTGCATCAAAACAACTTTATACAGATACAAAATCTACGAAAAGATTTGTAGGAGCTCTTTCAAACTCACATTTCACGCGGCACTAAGATGTAAGTGAAGCTACGTAGTCGGTGTTTCAATACACATGTACGGGAGCTCCTAGATATGTACGCGTGATGTTCAGTCGCCGTGTGCATCAAGTACAGGTACAGACAAAGCACAGGCTGCGTCGTGTAGTTTGGTTGCAGTATTGCCTCTGTTGGATTTTTCAGTCCCGATTTAGGCAAAACGAACGTCTTAAGTATGTATATAGTTATCTATGCATGGTATATATAGTGAATTAATACACTGTACTACATACATGTATAGTAATTTACATATATAAACTGCAAACTATACTAAGAACTAGGTTTTTTAGAACCCAGCAGTGACAACGCTGGAACTTCCGAGATGGTAACTCCTTGCTTCGGGGCTACACACATTCAAACGTTGTCTCTACTTGACTGCAAAATGTATAAGCACTAAATTTAGCTCTAAGCTGGACTATGAGGAAAACTTCACTGAAACTAACATTAACTAATATTAAACTGTTGACTATCAATAAAGATGAATATACATCTGTTTTCGGCAGTTACGCTTCAATAATTCGGCAGAGATGGATAAATTAGAATAATTGTAAACATAAACTCAGCCACATTTCGTCAGACATTCAGTTCCGCAACCTCCAGCCCGGTTGAACATAGTTTCTGTTGCATAAGAATCTCACTGCTTAGGGGTTTTAGAAAAAATTTAGGTCTTGTTTACACTAAAATTATACGGTGAATGTGTGCAATATAAATTCACACTAACCTACTTCTAGGAGTACTAACCGTACTCTATCGATTGGCGCTGATATATTTAACCGCTCTAACTAGTCCCAGTGACGAGTGTTGCCGAGATGGGATGATTTTTTTCCAAGTTACGACTGTGTTCGGACTGGTGGCTTATACACTGGCTAGGTTTCGAGTTTCGCCCGCTCACCTCTCCCACTTGTCGCTCTGTACGCAGTAGTGAGCAATTGACGGACAGGCATTCGAACACATGCGATTCACTTTCAATGTTTTCTTCCATTTCGGCAGCTAGGTTAGGAAGAGACTGAGTCACCCCCCCCCCCACACCTCATCATGTGGGGAAGGGTAGGGGGAAGGTATGGGTAGCAATGACAGGGAAGAATGTGGGTTTCCACAATAAAGTAGGTCTGTATGCAATGAAGATATAACCTTCACTCATTGCATGATTCATTGTGAGGTGATGGAAGCAAAAAAACAATAACGAAGAATTGTGTGCAGTGTGTCAAGTCTCAGTTAATAGAGTGGTACCCAACCTTATTGTGATCAAGTACCAATTGGAGGTCACGTACAGTCGCTGCGTACCACCTAGTTCAAGAGAAACTAAATTCGATCAGATATCACTTCATTTCCATAATTATCAAATAAGAAAATAAAAATTGTTCATGACCCCGAAAGTGGTTGCGTACCACCTGGAATGATCTTGCGTACCACTGGTGGTACGCGTACTAAAGGTTGTGAACCACTGAGTATATAAAATTGATTACATCAAAACCGTGCTTCTAATACTCTGCTCTTTACAAATTCGTGCAAAGAAATGTGTTCGAATTTTGAATCCCAGCTACTTCAGACTGACATTCGATGGCTTTCGAGAGCTCAGGCTTTAAGAAGGCTGATCGCTTTAAAAAATTAAATAATGTCATTTTTATCTGGTAACGACTCAGATTTGATGAAACATTTCCATAACGAAAATTTGCTTTCCAAACTTTGTTATGCATCAGATATTCTTGACAAGCTTAATGACCTCAGTATATCATTACAAGGTGAAAATACAGATATTCCTGCATTAACTTCAAAAATTCAAGCTTTCCTGAAAAAGGGTAATGTATGGTGGTTGATGAATATAAAATGCCACTCATGTGAGTTGTTTCCATGTCTGGAAGAGTTCATCACAGAAAACTAACTAAATTTTGAAATAATCAAACCAATTATACCTAATTACGAACTTGGTAAGCTTAGGGGAAAATTTTAAAACATATTTTCTTCATGAATCAAACATGAGCCGATTCGATGAGATCCAAATTCCATTTAATGCTGAAGGCGAAAAAGTGTTTCATCTCATGCTAAAGGAACAGGAAGAATTTACAGAACTTTCTTGATTCTTCTCTAAAAACTATGTTCGCCAAACCAAGTCTAAATTCGTTTTGGGTTGGCATCAAATTTAAATATCTAAACTTGTCACGACTTGCAATGAATACGCTTCTACCTTTCGCGTCAACATATTAATGTGGCAGGGATTTTTCGGCATTAACTAATCTCAAAACAAAACATCGATCTAGTTAAGTAAATATTGAAACTCTATGTAAACAACATAAACAAAAATAGAGCGTAGATTTGATCTGTGTAAGAAAATGCAGGCCCATCAATCGCATTAATTAAATACAAGTGACATTATTTAATGCCACTAATAGTATCGATAGACTTCTTGGTTCTACTGCATAAAATACACATATTTTAAATGTTTTTTATACAGTATACCCGATTTTTTAGAAAAATTAAATTTTCTCTTAAATTTACATTTTATTCTTTATTTTCTTCAAGTTTAAGGGTCGTACAAAAACAAAATCTTTTAAAGGTGGTCGCGGTGGTTAAAAGTTTAAAGACTACTGGGTTAAATAACGGTCGGATAACAGTTTAAACCCATTCCCTGATAGGACCTTGGGGCTACAATGGATTTTTCGACACTAGTAAATGAGTTTTCCGACTTTTGTAAATTAGGTCTTACTGACTACTGTGTATGGTCCTTCTCACACTTTTTAATTCTGATAACTATTGTATTTTAATATCCCATTTTGCTCCTTACTGAGTCCATAAATCCCTGTCACATAGCCTCACGCACAGACCTGCTAAGTGTCGGTTTTGCTCTACGAAGCTAAACATTCAAGTTTCGTCTTCTAGCGCACCAAACTAAATGTAGAATCTAACAAATCAGGGTAGAAGATGACAGGCTCCGCCCACTACGTAGTCTCTTCAATCTTCGCTTGCATGCGCACAGCGAGGTGAAAGATTTTGCATAGGACGACAGATTGATCATAGAACTAATAAAACAATGGAAGACAATTTTAGGACGATGGAAGATTGCTATCACGGACGATGGGATACGCATAGGAAATTGATAATAGAACTAATAAAACAACTGTATTACCGAACTTAATAACTCACGAATGCTTCATAAAACAAGATTTTGAAACTAATGCTCATTTGATTAATGGTTTCACTTCCCTTATTTTGAAGGAAAAGTTTTGAACGTGCATTAGGTTATGTTCCATGCATTTGTATACTGGTGACAATAAACTGTTTACAGTCATTGTTTTATTATATGATTCTTGTGAGCAATATAAAATGGGTATATACGGATAAATCGATGCATATTTCGCGAATAATGGAAGTGTTAGAGAAAATGGACGGCATACCTGAAATTATCACTCGAAATATACGTTATAACAGCTCAAAAACTATCGCCACCGAAACAAGTGCTAGCCTGTGTATTGAGTAAATAATTTAGGCCATACATATAGAGCAACCACTCACTTGAAATTTTTTTCAAATTCGATACTTACGATTTAAGCTGAATAAATTGAAAAATGACGTTGGATATCCACTGTTTCATGGGAGATATTTTTATTGAATAAATTTTGTATCTCCTAGAAGGTCATAGTTACAGCTTGAATGTGAAACGTTTTTCCATTTGGCCTAAGATAAAGAAATTGTGACCTCTAAAATCATTGGTTGTCAGGTCATTTGAAGTAGGTACATAAAACTAGGCCAAGTTAAAAGAAGAGGAGTTATTTGATGCAAATAGCGGTCTAAGTTGAATTTCTTCAACAAAATAACGCACGTGAGTTTCGAATTGGACGTGAACAACTTGATTCGTTTGAATTCCGGTTGATAATACCAGATTCATACACGAAATTTGGCATCAATTGATAATGGCGTGGAAAATTCAGGTAAATTGTAGTTTTCAAAGAAGAAATTAGTCTTCAATTTATTTATGATAATTTTACCATGAGTGTATACAACTAATTATCTATTTCTAGCAAGAGCATTTAGTAATAGTAATAGAATCATGTGATAGGAACAAGCCTTTTGGCCCTTTCTTTGGTCGGTACCCAAGTCCTTGGCCGTAAAATCATTCTATCCGCCAATGGCTATGCACAAACTGACCAGAGCTGTAGAGTCTCGTACTCGCGTCTTTCTCATCGCAGGTAGATTCGCTTACCAGTCGAACATGAAGGTTAATGTTACAGGATGAAATAACACGCATAAAAGTAGTCGATAAAAGATTCTCAAAAAAAGTTATGCCGGGAGTTGAACGCCAAGTTTTAGGTTGCAACGAAAGTTCAATCAATTTTTGGAACGAATGTTCTGTCCATTTTGTGATTGAAATGAAAATTCATCGAAACCAAGATTTATTTCATTATTGGCATGGTCACCATTATCATTAATCACTTCTTTCCACCTTTCTATAAGCTTTTTGATGCCTCTGTCATAGAATTCATTTGGTTTTGACTCAAAAAATAAACTGGTTTCATATCAACCTCTTCTCTTGAAGTAATCATTTGGCCTCATGGATGATTCTGTAGGCTTCTAAATAGATCTTAATCTGTAGGAGCAAGATCGAGAGAACATGGTGGGTGAGTCAAAACTTCCCAACAAAACTGTTCAATGAGATTCTTCGTCCCTCTTGAAGTGTGGGGTCTGGCATTGTCATGGTGCAGGATCACTCCTCTCCTGTTTACCGACGAAGGTCGTTTTTCCTTTAGAACAGTCTTCAAACAGCATAGCTTTTGACAGTACACTACACACGTCATGGTTTGATTGTCACCTAACAGCTCATAATGAACAATTCCCTTTATGTCTCGCCACAAGCAGAAATTTTTTCAGCTACAGACTACGTCGATGCTTTGGAATAAGTTTGGAATTACGGCCGAGCCACAGTTTTTACGTTTAACATAATAAGTACGGTATCCATTGCTTATCTCCAGTAATGATTCTATCCAAGAATTGGGTTTTAAATTGAACATAGCGTAGTAAAACAACAGATTACACGTTGTTGGAAATTGTTCTCTGAAAGCTCGTGTGGAATCCATTTTCAAGCCTTGGAGACTTTAGCAATTTTCATAATTTCATGATATATGGTCATACAGCTCACTTTAAACTTTTTGCTCACTGATCTAGTTATTTTGAAAGAATCATCAATGGCAGCCAGCAATAAGTTCTTCAAAACTGAGTTTTTTGAGCAGCATTTTATTAGCTTGTTCTTAAGACTAAAGGCTTCCTTTTTGAAACGTGAAATCATCTTCTACAACTCCTTTCGGTTATCAAATGATTTCCGTATGTGTTAGTGAGCGATCTTGCTGCTGGACTCTCTGTACTGCCCTTTTGAAATTCATGTAGCAAAATATGACTGATGTGCTCATTGCTAGAAATGTAAATTTGGGTCAATAATATATATTTATTATAATAATTATAACAAAATCTGAAAGTATAAACAATATTTAAGTGATTTTGATAGCCGCACATGTGTACGATTAATATAATCGTACACTAAAATTATAAATCAAGAAACGGATAAAACTTACGTTAAGACCCGATAGTAACCTAAAATGATGTATTACAAACTGTAAAGCAAGTTTTTTGCATATTATTTGCAGTTATGAGCCGTCCCCCAGGTCTATATACTCTAGATGTGATTTCAACAGTAACAAATGAATTCATATCAGCTTTAATATCATATATTTTATTTTCAATTAATTTTCAAACCTCAAGATTAGTTAGATGCACGCTCTGCGAGATTGTTTACAGTGACTTCATTTTACAAAAAAACAATAACAAAAAATACTGTAAATGTTTGGAGCTCGATATTAAAAGTCAGAAATTTACCTTTGTTACCCACAAAAAAGGCTGGTGCACAATTTTCTTCGACGAAAACACCAGCCAATCACAAGCCACAACGAAAATTCCAACCAATCACAAAAGTTCTCTTTTACGGACTTGGTAAACTGAGAGTAGTTCACTTCACCTGGGCAGCATTGCTGCAGCCTTGGAACTGGTGAACTGGACTACTGCAAGTAGTCTACTTCACCTCCACGCCAACGCGAAATGATCATACGAGAAGACTAGACTAGACGCCAGTTCTACTCATGCTCGACGATTCCTGGTTTTTGGCAAATGTGTCGAGTAGTCTACTACTGCTTTCCAACCTTCAAATATTATAATCATATGGGCTAATAATGTCAAGAAATATGTCTTTTTTCAAAATGAATTTTTCTATGCTCGAACAATGACTATGCGCTGCACCGAGACTACAATAACAATGTTCCAAGGGATTTACAATGTGTTTCGAAATCGAGAGAATGGAAGTGAAATGCCTAGTTATAATTGTGTAAATGTATTCAGTAGACATATAAATGTGTTAAACAGAGATACATTAGGATGTGGATACATGTATTATTATCAGGCCAACATAGGAATGTTGTGTTGTTTCAAATGTGTAGTATGCAACATACAATGTTTAATATAAGGGTTACAATGTGAGGCGCATAAACGAAGTGTTTAACGTAGCATTACTGTAAATAAGGCAGGAACAGGTAGCATTCAAAGAAGTGGGAGTGTAATAAAATAATTTTTCTTTGTTATCTATTATATTACGGGAGAAATTTTGCCTCAGAAGCCTAAATTTCTTTTCTCCAAAAGACAGCATGTGTCATGGTATTTATAATATATTCATAGGTTTTCCGACTTCAGGGCGATGTGTAAAGTGCATGTAAAGTACGGTGTATCGAGGCGTGATGGCCGACCTAGGTATGTGCTAGAGGCCGAGGCCTAGGCTTCTCGCCCGCTATCTGGCCCACAGCTGTGTAAACAACATTTCGCTACTTGGCACAACAACGCTGTACCCTCTGAGGCTGGGAATGGAACTCTCCTCGTCCACAAGTGTAAGAAATAGAGGGAAAAAAGAAGGTAAGGGTGCTCATATAAAGAGAGCAGCGTGAGGAAACCAGGAGACTTGTAAACTAGATCTCGTCGACGATGTAGACTGTTGGGACGGAGAGCAACATTTAACTTTAGGGCATAGGGAAAACCGTGTATGAGAAGGGAAGAATTAATTGCGAAATAGCGAGGAAAGTGAGGGGAAAGATTAATGTTATTGCAGGGTCGAAATTGTGTGTTAAACATCGAATCATACCATCAGCAACGGATCTCCAACGTAAAGGCATGTTTAACATTGTTATTGTCAACGTGATTGAGGTTAGCGATAGGGTAATTCTCGTAAGTCATCGTGAGTGACATCGATTTAATTAATTTGGTCCGTATGTACATTTAATTATTCAACTATTAGTATGCACTTGAACCATACATGATGAATTGTTTAATAGGATATCATGATGTGGGTTCTATGCCAAAATGTGGTAGATGACTCACATCTCCCATCTCGTGAAGTTAGAATAACATGTATTAAATCTTTTTGTGAGTATCATTACCCTCATATTGCAATTGAAAAAAAGTACTGTGAACACCTTTAGCAGATCATATTTTCAGAAGATTAGATTCCTTCTAGGGCGATTACGTTTGTATTTTTGTAGCATTTAATTAAATTGTGTTAATCACTAGTATTAATTGAAATATAATGGTAGGACAGCATGCAGAAAAACAAAACATTGAAACCAAGACGACGTGAATTATGAGAGAAAAAATAACTCATTATGCAATATATCATGATGCAATTAATAGTAGGAAGAAAATCTTTACCTTTTTCTATGTATTAAATCAGTCATTAATAAGTAAATTAGACACGTCAATATGAACCATCCCATTTAACGCGTATCGCCATTTGTGCAAGTTACTGTTACAGGACGAGTACGCCCTCATAACAGTGAGTACATATTCCTATCATAACCCTGTTTACTCACTCCATGAAGATCTGTGGCTGCATAAATCAAGTAAACGAGTAAATAATAAAAAATGAATAAACGGCAGAAATCTCTTCATCTCGCAGCGTATTTTTTGGTGCTCATAATAAGATGCAAATATCATTGCTTTCACCAATTAAAAGTAATCGTATGTATAGAATAGAATAAGGCAATAGGAACAAGCAGCTTTGCCCATTCTTGGGTTGACATATAAGGCCCATGCAGTCTAAAGTAAAGGCATCAACCACGCATGTACATCTTAACCACGTGAGTTAATTCAATCACGTACAGGCACAGATATTTCAGTCATGCACATTTATCCGAAAAATACACTGGCCCTGGAAGTTAGGGACATAGAATAAGTACGTTATATTACTGGGGAGTTCATAATCCAATATTTGTTGAGACGATTTTTGAATGTGTTCACAGTGCTAGCATAAACGATGTTTTCGGGCAGCTGGTTCCAGGTTGAGGCAATTTTCACGGGAAAGAAATCCATAGCTTGGGATGTCTTGTAATTTCTGGATATTAGTTTTTGGCCGTTATTCCTGGTTCGTACGCTATCGTCTGTTTCGAAATGATCTTCCAGGGTAACATCGTTAAGGCCGTTGAGATACTTATAGGTCTCAATAAGTTTTCACAATCTTCTTTGTTCTAAGGAGATAAGTTCAAGCAGTTAAAGTCGTTTTTCGCAGCTGTTTTCGGAGTTCTAGAATCATTTTCGTTTTTTTATGCTGAATATTTTTCATTTTACTAATATCTCTTTTTATGGTAGAAGACCAAAGTTCCACTGCATATTCAAAATGTGGCCGGACTAGTGCTTAATAGAGCGGTAATATTATGTTCTTACCACTTTTTTTAATAATTTTAAGGTTGACGGAAATAATTTCGAAGTTTGATGGAAATCCGACACCACAAGATACCCCATAAAAAAATAGGAAATGGTTCGTCAGTTTTCACTAGCACACATTTTTACGAAATGTTTGTTTTAAACCTGTACAGCGCTATGAATGCAATAAACCTGTACAGCATGATAAACCTGTACAACACGATAAATACGATAAGCCTATGCAACACGATGAATACAATAAACCTATATAGCACAATAAATACGATAGACCTATACAGCACAATAAATATGTAGCGATATAGAAATTTTTGCCGAACAAATATTTGCTAATTATTTGTCTTTATTATAACGAGTTATTTTCTCTTAAAATAAAATACCTAAATCTTTGTTTCAAATGCATGGTTTTTCTGCATGTCGTTTCTCTTCCGTTATTTCTAATCAATACTTGTAAATAATATTCTTAAACAAATGGAATGAAAACATGACATGATCGCCTTCGGAGGGCCCTAAACTTCCACATGAAATAATTGAAAGGCTTTCATTTCTCTTTGATGGCAGACGTGAGAAAGGATATTAAATACACACAGAAAGATTAAAATGGTTTATTCTAATGGTCACACAAATGAATAAAAGAAGCAGTCTACCATATTCTGGTAGATGAACCAGAATATATTATGCCCTATTAACAGATTAATCACATTCCTAACTGCTGAATAGTTAGGTAGAACAGTGAACAATCAGAATTCAATGAAAACTTTTACATCGAAATACTAGAATTTTTCTGATCGCTAACATCATATACCTTGAATGATATCAAACTTGACACTTTCCACTGCACTGGAGATTCATCACTGGTAACGAGGATATGACAATTTAACACTCGCAAATGACACCTCAAACAATACCCGCTATTTTCTTCCCATTATTGCGTTAATAAGATTAGTCGCATTTCGCACAAGCGATTGGCTACTTCGGTTGATATTGCAGCATGTCTTCCCTGTTCTATGAGCCATCTAGGTACTGCAACAATGCACAAATAAGAATTCCCCCAACGCACACGTCTTAGCGTACGTGTAAAATATGCTCCCGTTTATTGGCATGATGATTTTAATTTAATTCATTTTGGATCAAATTGAAATTTGTCTTACCCATCCCCTAGGCGTAAAATTTTACCTTACATAGCTACAAACAGGTCACACACCTCCCCTCGCAAAAGTCTAGTTTTAAGTTTTCTCTACATGGCTACAAGCAGGTCACATAGCTTCCCTCACAAGGTCTAACCTTAAGTTTCTACTACATGGCTTCTAGCAGGTCACACACATTCCAACCAAAAAATCTATCTCCCCAGTTCCCCCACTCTCAGCGCTCCTAACGTTTTATACGAACTTGCTCCTCCCCTGAGTGGTTTCCCTTATCCAATCTCCCTCTTTCCATCTAATAGTACGAACTAGTTTTTAAACAGCTATGATATGCTCCACCCACTCTGGGATCAAATCGACCGTTACAGAGCAGCGTCCTTTTCGAAGTATCATAAAGTTTTTACCCTTAAATTTACTCGTGTTTGACGTGCGTTTGATTTTTTAAGCATATACTACACTCGTTCTGTTCTCAAGTATAGAATTTCTCCCATTAATTTCGTATTTGAGGTTTTGCTGGCCACTTCGACTTCTAGCTAACTGTCTTGTTGACTGTTTATAGTTTTGTTGGTGTTGTTAGCGTGCTCACCCATGTCTCATGACGCACTCATGAGGCACATCATGACACATCATGAGACACATGCACATGACAAAAACGCCTGTATAATAACAAATACGACAAACCTTTACAGCACGATATATGCGTAAACCTGTAGAACACGACAAATGTGATGGACCTATACAGCACGATAAATACGATAAACCTGTGCAGCACGATAAATACGATAAACCAGGACAGCATGATTAATGCGATAGACTTATACAGGATGATGAATACAATCAGCTTCGTCAACTCAATATAAGTCAATTCAAACTTCTTATCATTTCTTTCAACTGATTAATTGGAGGTTCTTTCTTGATACGAACAATCATATAGTGGGGAAAATTTATTTAGTTCATTTATCAAGTAAAGTACAGTAAAATTTATGGTAAATTACATGCGTAAATTCCATAATGGCAATTAAAAATTTCCTGTTTTGTGGGGTACCCTATATGTTTTCAAAATTATCATTTATTTATGCTAGTAAATTTTTGAAATGTAAAAGTGCCAGAAATTTCAAATGTGTGGTGATAGTAGTGATGTGGTGATAGTAGTGTTAAGGCATAGTGATGTGGAATGATGTGTGAACATGTAACGATATGGGTGATACATTATAAGGATGTGGGAAGGTGAATAGGTATGTGTGTAATGCGAGCAGTTGGGCCGCAGACCCAATAAAAGTCAACGACTATCGCGCGGCAAAACCGCAAACAGAAACGGAAACGGAAACAAGCAAGACCAAAGTGAAAGGAGGGGCCAAAAGTGAGGAGGCGTGGTTCTAGAAAACACCACTGGATTATATAAGCAAGATTCAGAAAACCAACAGGAGGGAGAGCAAGGCGATAAGTGTGAGCGACAGCGCCAGGAGCGAGAACGATTCCACAGCGGGGACTTAGACTGGGGAATTAGATCTCAACAGTAATGTAGGCTTGTGCAGTCAGATCGACATTGAGGGGGATAGGTATAAGTTTAAAGGCATGAGTGGTATAGGTGGAAAAGTAATTAAGGGGGAATGAAGTTAGCATCACACCGACGAATGACAGCAGATTTTTCACGTACACTTAACCGCGTATGATGAGGGAAGAATTGATTGCGAAGTATCAAGAAACAGGAAAGAGAATAATCAGCGTTATTGCTTATGTATCGTAATTGTGAGTGTTAACATCAAGGCCTATCATCATCAACGAATTTACAGTGTAATGGCAAGTTAATATTATTATTGTCCATGTGAATCCATTAATGATGCACTGTTAATAGGATATCATGTTGTGGGTTATATGCCAAAAAGTAGTCGGTGACTCACATTTCTCACCTCGTGAAGTTAGAATAAAATGTGTTGAATCTTTTTGTGTGTATCATTGTCCTCATCTTGCCATTGAAAAGAAGTACTGGAATACCTTTTAACATATCATGAATTCAGAGGATTAGAGTCCCTCTAGTGCGATTACGTGTGTATGTTGTGGTATTTAATTAATTGTGTTAATTACAAGTATTAATTGAAATATGGTAGTAGGACAGCATGCTGAAAACCCATGTATTGAACTAAGATTACGTAAATTATGAGAGAGAAAAGAACTCATCAACAATCAATCATCATGCAATTGAAAGTAAGCAGATAAACTTTTCCCTTTTTTATATGCATTAAATCAATCACCAATAAATAAATTAGAGATGTCATTAGATTCACCCGAAACATTTAACGCGTACCGCCACAAGATTAATGAAGATATTTCTAACCATATTCACATTCCCCTGAAGAAATTGCATTAGATTTGTTAACGAATTTCACACAATTTGCAACTATTTTTTGCTACATGTTCACATATGTTCCATAAATATTTTAGCTGCCCATTTATGTGTGTTGTGGTGTTAGAACTGCTAAAATTTCTGGTAGAAAGAATAAATGCGCAATAATCAACAGGCATTGGAGACTTACTTTTGAGTGCAGAATATTGAAAACACGGGAATTTGAGGTGTTCTAAGAATTGAAATATCAGCCTTTCCGATGACTGGATATGCTACAGAAATTCCAGTGCAGTGCTAGTACTTATGGGACTGGATATGATGAATAACTTCCAGCGTAACATTTTGGAGACTGGATATGCAAGAATACTCTAAGTGTCATATTTGCAGGGAGTAATGAGAAGACGGCCCGCAAACATATTCTGTTTTATTTCTTTATTCCCACACGAATATTTAACCGTTCAATCACTTTTGCTTGTTTACTGATACTATTGAAGTTATTTATGGTATTATTATTATTATTATTCTTATTATTATTATTGGTGATATTATCATTCTTTTGCTTTAAAGTATAGAAAGCTATATAACCGTCCTCTTTGTTCTAACGAATGAACAGTGTTGGACAGAAATTAAATACATTGTATTTAAATACATTTGAAAACAGGTATTGAAATACTGCATTTCGATGCAATATTTGTGTAATTAAATACAATGTATTTAAATACATTCGAATAATTTTTCGTCTAAGTACGACGCTTGAAACGAGTTTGAACGTCCAAGGACGACACTTGAAACGCATTTAAATGTAGTTGTAACGTATTGGCTCCTGTATCACGTCCACAGCTTGACAAGCAGTTGAGGATGAGTTTTCGTGAAAAGTGGTAGGAACCAGGGTTGCCAGAATTGTTACGTTCGTAACAAAAGTCCTACTTTTTGCTCTCAATTCCTAATTTTGTTACTTGTGTTACTACTTCACAAGAAGTTCTTACTACTTCAGTATTCAATGTTAGTTCACATAGTATGTTTGTATTCGAAACACGTTTTGTTCTGCTGCACTCCACCACTATGCTGTTCGAGAATAGTGTGGCAGTGGCAATTTGCAGCATGAACTTGATTAATTCCAAACGACTGCAGAAAAATTACGACCTGACAAAGAGCTTGAACACTTATAGAATAGAATAGAATGAGGCTATGGGAACGAACCTTCTGGCCCATTCTTGGGTCGGATAATTACTTCGATAATTATTCGTTAGTTTTACCCAAGTCCCATGCCGTATTTCTAGCCGCGTCAACCATGTCGGCAGCAGGATTCGAACCCGCGTTTCCCGCTCGAAAGCAGATTCGCTCACCAGTCGACCAAGCTGGTGATGATGAATGTACATCCTAACTTCTATGAACTATTAATGAAGTAAACATTCGACCAAAATTTGCCGAATGATACATTTGAAAATTTAGAACTGTTTCAGGCAAATGATCCTGATAACGTTAATATAGGGATAACACACTCTCATTCCTCTTCTCTCGAACTTCTTCTATATTGTATTAAAAACAGTGGGTAAACAATAACACGCCGAAAAAGAACTCATTTTAGAAGACGCATATGCAATAGAGAAAAAGAACCTGCCAAATTTTGGAATGATGTTTCAAAATTCAAAAAAATCAAGCCGTGATAGTCGTCGTTATCCATTATTGTTGAAGATAATGCTGAGCCTACTCTCATTGCCCTATTTTTCTACATGTTTCGAGAGTCCATTTTCTCTACTAAATATTATTTTAAAAAACACTGTAGTTGCAATATAATACCTGTCATGTATTACCATCTTTTATATTCGGAATGTCTACTTCTTGACCGTTGCTGTACATGTTGAAAGTCCTTCCAACAATTCAGTTATTACCAAGATAGAATTTATATGACAGCAACACTATAAAAGGAACCCTTTTTGAAAGGTCAATAAAGATTTTTTTTACTGTAGTGATAATAATGATATATGAATAGGTTTTCATACTCCAGGCGATGTATAAAGTACACGTATCGACATAAGTGTATCTATCGTCATCAGTGTATGTATCGACATTTACGTCTCGGTCAGCAGAGGGCCGAGAAATATGCTTAGCTCGACAAGTCTCATAGACACAACAGCACGTTGTACGGTTTGGAGCGTCAGAAACTCTACGACAAAAATCAGAAATCAATAACAAAAGAAAAAATGGTAAGTTTGTATAAAGCCGCCGTGAAGCATCAGACTTGGGAACTAGACCTCGACAGCGATGTACGCTATTGCTGCTAGAGCGACATCTAGGGCATAGGTATAGGTTTTAGGGGTATAGGTGAAACAGGTGTAAATATGATTAAAGGGGAATTAATTAATCATCACACTGACGAAAAACAGCAGATTTTACACGTGCACTTACCCGTGTATAAAGAGGGGGGAAGAATTAATTGCGCAAAAGCAAGGAAAGGAAGTGGAAAAATTAGCGTTACTGCTGTGTTGTAATTGTGAGTGTTAAACATCGAAACCAATCCTCAGCAACAAATCTCCTGTATAAGGGCAAGTTTTAGTGCTAAAATTGCCACTATGATTGAGGTTAGCGACAGGGTAAATTTCGTAAGTTGTTGTGAATGCCATTGATTTGACTAAATTGTTTCTCTGTGCACACTCAACTATACAGTTATCAAATATGTAATTGATCTGTAATTTTGCACTATTTAATAAGACATCATGTGCGGTTCATGTGTCAAAATGTGGAGGAAGATTCACATTTCCTATAACATGATATTTATGTGCTAAATTTCTGTGTGTATTATTTATACTTTCTATTGATATTGAAAGAAAGTATGGAAACACCTTTCACTATTCCATGATTAGAGTTCGTCTAGTGCGATTAAAAATGTTTGTTGCATTTAAATAATGTCTTATGTACAAGTATTAATTGATATATGACGGAAAGACAACATGGAGAAAAACCATGCATTGAAAACAAGATGACGTAAATTGTGAGAGAGAAAAGAGCTCATCGACAACCAATCATTGTGCAACTAAAAGTAGGCAGACTAAGCTTTTACCTTTTTTATATAATTTAACCAACCAATCAATAACTAACAGATAAACGTCACCAATTTCATTATACGTATCGCCACTTATCTATATATGCAGAGTAAATGAATTTATGTAGTAATAGAACAGGATTTTTGTATGTGTTAGAATATATTGAAATAATAGTAAAACATTGCATATGCCTGAACAATGTTCGTATAAAACTATATTATGCAATTTTGACTCCAAAAATTTTACATTTGGTATGATGTAGAAGTAATGTATTCAACAAGCGGATAATATGAGTTTGCTAAAACGCATAAGAATGTATCAATATAAAAACAGCGAAATTATTTAGTAATATGAAAATCTGTTACGTTTTCGTTTAATTTTTTATTTTTAAGATTTGTAGTTGTTACTATTCACAAAAACTTTCTGGCAATCTTGGTTGGAACTGATCTGATCCTTTTGTAGCTCGTCGTACGCGTTAGCAATTGCTAAGATGCCCTCTACTTGTTTTATTTAATGTTCCTCACCCTCTTTAAATTCCAAAAATAAAAAAGTACGCCAGTGCACCCTATGTTTGATGTAAAATATTTTAAAATAAAAGAACAATCTAGCATTAAACTCAAATGTGAGTGCATGCTGTGTAGGTAAACGATCTCAGCCACTATGAATATTACAACGAATCTTTACACTCATATTACATAAGGTTACGAAAATCTCTTATTGTATTATTATAAGTTGTATAATTCTTTGTTAAGTTAGCACCTCTCTATGTATACATCTTCTTATTTTACAAAAGGGTTTAATTTTAATTAATTGACGACTTTTTTTAATGGTCACGGGAAGAATCTGTGGCAAATATTTTAATGCAAATCCAAAAGTCCATGATATATTAAAAATAGTAATTAACAATTATTAAATTATTTGCTCCTGTATCATGAGTTATCATGTGTCTGTTATTCATTTGAAATATTTTGCTATCATTAAATTCCCTTTTTTAATTTGTGGCTGGTATTTCACCCACGATCTATTGTGTGGTGAAAATTTTATCTCTTTAAGCTAAATTCAAAGTATGTTTTAGCATAAAATAATAGTTCCTCAGTAGAAACGCAAGTTATGACGTATCTTAACGACAGTGATAAAAACATTGATAGTTTAAAATGGCCTCCTCTTATTCTAAAACTGTTTCTTCGTTTTAACAAAACTGTTATGATAGTGATGATGCATTCATAAGTTTGTTTATTCCAGACGATGTATGAAGTATATGTATTAGGTGTGTATGTATCACACGAGTCACGAGTCACAAGGTTTCAAGTGTGGAGCGGTTAATCAAAAAAGGCAGCTTAGGGGAAGGAGAAACATAAACAAGCGCCTGCACTTGAGAAAGGTCCGAGGTGGTTAGCCTCGTAGTTAAAAGAATGTCACACAAAAGAAATTTATGGGTAGGAACCGTGTGACTCTCGAGAATTACGCAGTCGTAAAACTCTCAAGCCTATTGAAGAGTGGGCGGGATCTATCACAGACGGTAAGAAACCTTTTTCAGACATTTCAGACAAATAGGGAGATTGAAAAATGCAATGAAAAGATACGTGGGACGAGCAAGGCTCATATCAAAACGGTAGAAAGGAGAGATGAGGGGGATTTGACTGTAGGTTTGGATGTAGGCTAATACAGCTAGAACGTCATCTAGGGCCTAGGCATAGTGCCGTGAGATTTATGATATATGCATGGGTTTTCATACTTCAGGGCGATGTGTAAAATGTATGAATCGACATATGTATCGACAAAGTGTATGTATCGACAGCCACGTTAGATGTGTGGGACTACAAGACACCGTCGGTACAGCTGCGTGAACAAACACTTATACGGTCAGGAAGGCACGAGAAATATGCTTAACTCCACAAGACGATAAGCACAACAGAGCGGTTGAGTTTTGGATCTTAAGACTCTACTACAGAAATAAGAAATGAATAACAAAAAAAATTAAACTTGTATAAGAAGGCCATGAAGCGAGAGAACAAAGGACTTGGAAACTAGATCTCGGCGACGATGTGGACTGTTGGGACGGAGAGCAGCATTTTGGTCTTGGGCATAGGGAAAATCATGGGCACTGTGTTAATAGGGAAAATTAGCGGCATCTCTAAGTTGTTTATCGTGAGTGTTAAACAATTTAGCTATCATCAACAGCGAATCTCTAGTGTAGGAGCAACTTTAATATTATTACTCTCTATGTGATCGAGGTTAGCAACAGGGTAAATTTCGTAATTGGATTTGAACGCCATTAATTTAACTAAATGTTTCTGTGTGCACATTTAATGACTCAGCCATCAGGTAAGTGATTCATCTGTAATAGTGCAATATTTAATAGATTATCTTCTGTGGTTCATATGCCAAAATGTGGTAGATAACTCACATTTCTCATGTCGTGAAGTTAGAATAACATGTATTAAATCTTTTCTGTGTATCATTACCCTCATCTTGCCATTGAAAAGTACTGGGAGCATCTTGTGACATATCATGTATTTAGAGGATTAAAGTCCCTCTAGTGCGGTTATGTATGTTCATTGCATTTAATTAAATTGTGTTGATTACAAGTATTAGTTGAAATATGATCGTAGGACAGCATGTTGGAAAACCATGCATTCAAACCAAGATCACGTAAATCATGAGAGAGCAAAGAACTCATCAACAATAAATCATCATGCAATTAGAAGTAGGCAGATAAACTTTACCTTTTTTATATGCATTAAATCAATAATTAATAAATAAATTAGACATGTCCTTTGTTAAACCACCAATTTAATAAGTATCGCCACAATAGTTATAGGTTTTAGGGGCATGGGTGAAATAGGTGTAGAAGTGATTGAAAGGGAATTAAATTAATCATCACACCGATGAATAACAACAGATTTGGCACGTGTACTTACCCGTGTATAAAGGGGGAAGAACTAAAAGCGCAACAGCAAGGAATGAAAAGGAGAAAAATTAGTGTCACTGATGTGTTGTAACCGTGAGTGTTAAACATCAAAGCCTATCATCAGCAACAGATTTCCAGTGTAAGGGCAAGTTTTAACATTGTTATTATCAAAGTGATCAAGGTTTAGTCATGATCAAGGTAAGTAGTCATGGATGACCATTGATTTAACTAAATTGTTCCGTGTACCCTCGTGGCTATTCAACTATCAAGTATAAAATTGATCTATTATAGCGCATGGTTTAATCGGACATTATGTGCGATTCATATGTCAAAATGTGGTAGATGAATCACATTTCCCATCCTGTAATGTTTAGAATAACATGTATTAAATCTTTTGTGTGCATTATTCCCGTCTCTATTGTCGTTGAAAATAAGTACTAGGAACACCTTCACCATTTCATGTATTCAGAGAATTAGATTCCCTCTAGTGCGATTGCGTATGTTAGTTGTATTTAATTAATTTGTGTTATATACAGGTATTAATTGAAATATAACGGAAGAACAGCATACAGTAAAACCATGCATTGAAACCAAGATGACGTAAATTATGAAAGAGAAAAGAACTCAACGACAATCAATGTACGATTAAAGAGTAGGCAGAATGAGCTTTTCCTTTTTTATATTCATTAATCTGATTATTAATAACTAACAGATAAACGTCACCAATTTCTTAAACGTATCGCCACACAACTTTGCCGTCTTCTGCCTCAGTCGAGAGATTATTCTCTTGTGCTGGCTTGACGTTAACCCCGATAAAAAGAAACTTAAGCAACCAAACTGTTCAATAGTTGATATTATTGCACTCTAATAAAACTTTTACTGTTTAGTTGAAGTTCTGAGTTTTTGAACTGTATTTTTATTGTGTGGGTTCATTATGAAAATCTAACGCTTAGGAGTAAAATTTATACATGACTTTTATACTCTTAATAGAATATATTATCAAAAGCGCATAATGCACTTTGTTCAGGAATGTGAAGGCTGCGAGTAATATAATGTTTCTCGCCCTGAAAATTAAATTCTTATAATACTGTAATACGAAATTCTCCTAATTTTACGGATACAAATTGGAGAAATTATATTTTGTTTGATTTAGATGGTTCATTGAATGTTTAGTAACAATAGTTTTGTGCCTCCACGGCCGTTGCAAAGGCGTAGAATGAAGACTATAGATTACGAATTGAAGACATTCGGGTAGGAGATCAGGTCCGATGCCTCCTCCACGAGAGAGACACGGAAGGAGAAAACGGATGAATAAGGTTTACTTACATACAAATCCTAAGCCTACAACAGACTCATGCAATCAACATTGGTTACGGTTGAGGTATGTAGCTCGATCGAATTCTCATCGAGGAATACTAAATTTCAAAGGCCCGCTGACGAGGACAGACAGTATCAGAGTGTTTCCTTAAGTGCCGCTTGGAAATCCTTTTTATTCCTCCGAAGAACGCTAAGTCTCAAAAATATGTGAAAGACAATTCTCTTGATCATAACCCCTGGCGGCTTCTGATGGAATGCATCTCAAAGGAATGTACCTAAATTATGTCTACATAAATATACTACAAACCATATCTACATAAAAATTTTTGGCGTATCGTTATCATCAACTATTTATTAAAATAATGCAGGACAGTATAGACAGGATGTTACGGAACTACTTTGATGTTTTTTAAGATAAAATAAAAATAGTAAATGAGAGTAAAATAATACTTTCGACCTCTTTTCCACTTTCTTTTCCTTGTGATTCATAAGCTACGGGGGTCGAGCTAAATTTTTAGATAATAATAATTGTTAGTCCTTCTGCTTGAAATTCTAGTTGCATTTCAATTATAGTGAAGCTAGTTTCTTGTACGACATTTCAGTGACGCACACTTTAAAATGACGCCTAGATTATAACTCTCAATGAATTATATTTTAACGTCTCAATTTACGGGTATCATGATTTTTTAACATATAAATTTAGTTTTAAAAATAAAAGTATTTCCTAAAGCCTTTAAATACATTTTGTGCATTTAGTATTTAAATACATTTGAAAAATGTATTTGGTATTTAGTATTTAAATACATTTGAACGATGTATTTAGTATTTAAATATATTTAATACATTTAGTGCCCATCACTGCTTTTGAATTATATTTGCTGCAGTAAATGTTACCCAAAATTACCAATTGTTAGAGAAATAATAATATTCCAATGAATCTTGTCTACAATATTTTCAAATTGTATTTCATTATTTAATCAACGTTCATGGAATATGTGTTAAAACAGGTTTTTTAAGTTCCATTAGGTGTGCAACTTCTTCGAAAGTATGGGAAAAAATTATGTACACTGTCCTTTATTAAATTTATATTATATAAATGAGTAGTTCTTTTGATGTGTTTATATCATAGCTGCACATCATTTTCTGAGTTGTCTGTTCACTGAAACGATTTTCCTCAGTGTTCAATGGTGAATTTATTTAGTTGTTTTCAATCGCTTGCAGAAACTATCGTGACACTTTTCTTGATAGATACGAGTACCTTCCAACAGAAGCACACCTTATCTGACAGTCTGCGTTGCACAACTCAATGTCATAGATAAAGTGACAAAAACTAAGAGCTTTAAGTTGCATTGTAACTAATTTAGTTTGAAAGTGTATAGTCCTATCATTACACTAACAATCTATTTCAAATTATATTTTCTTCCATTCATGTATAATGGCTTGCTTTCTGTAAAAAACATATGAAAATTTAGAGTTCAAATCATACCTGAGCTCTGACGAATACCCAGCTCAGGCCACTACCGAACTGAACAGAAACTGACGAAGAACATTAGGCTGGAACTGGGCTGGACCGTCAGTTCGCTCATGCATGACATGCAGCTGGACTTCTAACGAATTGTTTCTTTTCTATCACAACTAAAATAAACAAGGGTTCTGAGAACACTGATCGAAGGTGAAGCGTATGATCTATACTACGTACTAAAGAATTCTCAGGTTTTGGGTGACAAACGATCACTTGGTTTGATCTCATCTGTACAGATGATTTGTAATGTTCAAGGTATTCAGCCCTTGAAAGAAAAAGTGATGTCTTGACTTAAGAGGGAAATTAAATGTTTCGAGAGAAACTAGTGGTAAATAAAAAATTTCTGAATTTTGTAATTCTTTAATGTTAAATAATGAAATCAATAAATTTCTTCGGACAGAAATTAATGCCTTAAAAAAGCGTGCATAGAAATCTCTCATACTAAAATTCATCTTGTATTTGAAATACGAGACGTCGTGTGTCTACACCTGCAGACACGTTCAACACCACCACAAGGTGTTGCATCCAAAACAAGAAAATTCGTGGCCTTCATGACATCCAGTCGTGAGGTTCTCTGAGTTTTTAAGCATTTTCGCGAACTCTCATATGGCTCCATAAACCAGTAAAGTTGAACCACACCATGAAGTTTCTGGCATATGCACAATACATTCTAGCTTTCATTTGTGACACTCATTGCTCCTAACTGTGCAGAGCCATGTCATTCATCTATGATGCATTGAGTAATATGTTATACATTCATGGGTGATCGCACTGCTCGACGCATTCATACCAGTATGTAGGGACTCAGTTGAAGCATGCAGTATGCATTTGTAATTGGGTGGTCAGGAGTAAGTTCTGGTCGTCATAAATGTCACGTTAATCGGATTCTTTCAAGGAACGAATTGCCTGCCAGCGAGAAGAAAAGGTATCTAATTTGGCGGGTAAAATTTGGGAGGTAATTCTCCGGATTTACTTCGAACAAATCTTGTTCAAAGCCAATCTTTCTATGCGTAAAAAAAATTTAATTCTTTGAAGTGGGAAAAAAATTAACTAGTTCATTAAGCAAATATTGCACTACAGTTCTTGCAGTAACTTGTCTTGGGTGATAATAACTCAGAGGCTAAAAGTCAGATATTTTACGAATAAACTTTGCCAATAATTTAGACATGCAATTGTTCTATTCACGCTGGAAAAAAACATGATTTGAATTGCTAAAAATTTCTAAAATCAATGACGACTTAAGTAAGGAACTGCCTGCCTGATATGTGTTAAAAACTTTTGTTTATTGACATAAAATGCCCTCATGAATTCGTGAATTAGAAACCCAGCACACAGGACTCAAGCATGATACAAACCTGATTAAATGCCGAGCCTCAAGTAAACCAGAGCGGCAACTAACGTTGTACAAGTAATAATAATTACGTGAATTAAATTCTAACTCGTGTTATTATGTGGTTCTTAAACAGGGGCGTGGCATAATATATGCAGATATCATCATGATCTTGAATTTTATGGCGCATGAATTCTATGATAATTTAAAGAGTTACAATGTTGCGTTTACTTCTACTCTGGGTTGAACCAATCAATATAATTTTTTGTTATTGAAGACGCCAATGAAACTCTCAGCAGCATATAAAGTCTTGATGCGGAGGAGTGCGTAGTCCACCATGCATCTGATGCAGTTCATAACCGGAGTTTGGTCGCCCTCGCTACGCAGCTGCTGCGCATGCGAGAACACAAATAATTGTTTCAATGCTGGAATGACTGCAGTTTTAAAGTAAAAATGCTGAGCTTTGAAACAAAATTTCTCATTCGAAATTTTTTTAGAAATCTAAATTTAATTTTGATTCTTTTCGGAAAGCTCAAAAAATACTCTAGTTTTTAGCTAGGTTGATTAGACACACTACTCTCGAAGTCGAAGGTTGATTAGACGCACTACCAATGGTCTCTCAAAATAATGTGCTCCCAAGAAAAATTTTATGACTATAAACTTTGTTTGCTAGTACTATAGCATAATCATACGCTTAGCGTGCTTCATTAATATTTTGGGCATGCAATCATTGCCATCAAGTGTAGGTAGCCGTAATTTGAAGTACTGGTTTTTTGACTGACTAGTAGCGAGATAACTTTGCTTTGCAACCAAACTTTAGCGAAATATTTGACGCTCATCAAGAGGGTGTCAACTAAATGCGCCAGCGGTATTCCGACCTCATCACTAAACGCAAACTTCACGTAATATTTGTGGATTCTATTTGAAACTCCAGTTTCTGTACGTGAAGTAACTTTTACCTGAGAGTAGGACTGAGAGGAATCTCATCATCATTATAACGGCCTTCACCTTCGTATTATCCTATCCTTTTATTTCTATGTAAACAACATCGAAAAAATTTACTGACCGATGCTTGCACACTTCGACTGACAAATGTATAATCACTAACTTATATAATTAGTGACCCATGCTCTGACTGACAGGTACGATCGATATATGACAGGCATGTATTACGCATAATTGACATACGCCAATGAAGTTTCTCCACGATCCATACCACTGTGACGCAGTTATGTTAGCTGGGAGATTCTTGATCTAAAGGGCTAGAGGATTTTTTCTCTCACAATAAATGCGTAAAGAAAAAGCAGCACTTTGACCTACGTGAGTGTGTTGTTATTCAAGCACACTTCATAAGGGTAATACTGGTAAAAATAGAATTAGGGCACTATATGCACAATACTCGTGTAATGTTTTATCATACCATAAGGAAATCACGGTACTTAAAGTCTTATGACATTCTTATTCAAGAGACAAAAAAATTAATGACAAAAGAACTACCCACATAATTAATTAATCAGCAAAAACCCGAGATGTGTCTCATACCTTAACCCAAATAACAATACTCACTGTAGAAGTTCCACTTCAGGTGTAGAGGAACCTCCTGGAGATACGAGTTTTGGCTCTTTATTGTGAAGAGAATATCACAGTGAGTCAGCCAGCAAGATGGCTTCTCGACTTCACCCTCAATACTGTCAGGTTTGATGGTTCCTAACGGTAACAAAAGAAAATACAGCAGGAAGTTCAAAAAAGGAAACTAAGATTATGCTCGCATATATGACCAGACATCATCTGTAAAGGACGCACGGCGTAGTGATAGCTCGCAGTCATTACGTGAAGGCTCTAATCCAGACGCACGTCTGAGTGGTGGACAGGATTCTGTTTCCGTACATGAAGTGCTGCGAACGTAAACAAGAAATACGGATATTACAAGTTACAATTTCGAGCATACCCTTACATGGAGCTAATATTTTTAATTTACTATCCACTAAAAATGTGGTTGATTACAAGTTGAATGCATGTAATTAAGATCAACGTAGATAGTTTTTTACACTACCTTCATCTTCATCTGATGAACCTCAAAATGTTGGTGAAAACTGATTTCTTCAAGAAGTACGTACCCTCTCAATAGATCAGTTTTAATTCTTTCACATAAAGCCGCCTTCATCTCCCTCAACTAACCACCATTCATGAGTTGTTGTACGGACAACGACAGCGGAGTTCGTATAAACATGCGCGTCGTAACTCAAGAACTGGTTGTCCTGATAGATGTAGTGTTTATGTTAGACCTTTTTGAACAGATGTTTAATAGCTTCATGTTCACTATGATTGCAGCCATGTGACTCATGCCTATATTTAGCATATGTATTACATGATCATCATAGCATTACATTTATAAGTGATTGATCATTGCCTGCTCATTCTTAATTTCGTCATAATGCTCAATTCTGCAAATACGACGTACAATATCGTGACACCTCAAACCGTAATTGAATTTAAGTAACTGTTCTGATATTGGTACAAAACCTATTATAATTAATTTCAGTAACTGGTCCGATATTGGTACAGAACAACGATACATTTTAGTAACTGTTCTATCATTTTCACTAAGCAGAAACATGAGTCTTGTTTCTCAGTGATAACATCCATTTAAGTGTAAGACAATACATATTCTGTATTTCATGACAAATGCTGTCGTGTATTTATTCATAAATAAGTAAATACCATAAAAATATTAATATATATATATATATATATATATAAATATATAATATATTTGCACAACTGTCTAAGTAAAAAATTTTCCCTTGTAATTGTGCCTGCAAGCTACAGTTATACTAATTCTTAAACTGTTGGGGTTTTATGAATTTCTTGAGCAATAGCCATGCTTCTCAGCTTAAAATATTTATTTAGCTATAAAAATAAAATGAGTGACCTTTGAATGAATATAGAGGATGTCCAATAATTATTTTTAACTTCAAATTAACACTATCATTCCATTTCAGTTGAAATTTCTTTTATTAACGAAATCATATGTTCCAATGTATAATGGATTTATTGAAATTATTATATTTTTCGACAAAAGAATAGCTATTATGGAATTAAAGACGGTGGGAATTTTTCCAACTGATATTACAGAAACTTTAAACGGTTTCAGAATAGTCGTCGGGAGAATATTAAACCGGTTCAAAAGACTGAAGAAGTTAAGAATAGGCGTGAACAAGGTCATCCTATAACTACCAGAAGCTCAAAACTGGTCAAATCTACGAGAGAAAAGCTTAAAAGAAATCGAAATAAAATTTTCAGAAGTGTAACAAAATCAAAGAATGTATTCATCGGAACCTTAACTACCTTTCTCCGCAAAATTTCGAAGAACTTTTCATTCGAATATTTAAAGAAACAGCTATTTTTTGCATTAACAGTGGATAAACACCTTGCAGAAACTAAAATCTTTTCTTTCGAATCCGAGAATGCTGAACTCGTTTCTTCAGTGGCGAAAATAAATTCGATGTCCGAGAGAAACCTAAAGTACAAAATGGTTAATTTTGGTCTGGGACAGATATAATTGATCGCCGGGAAGACTCGAAGACAAGAAGCGGCTTAGAGGATGGTTTGGGTTGCAATCACTGATATCGGAAAAAGTCTACTGTGGTTTGTAGGAGTTAGTTAAATTAACCAAGAAAATTGCTGCAACTGTATTTGTGCTGTCATAATTAAATAGCGAAAAAAATCATTTCAAAAAACGTCAATGGTAATTTCAACACGACTCAGCCCCCTCACATAGAGCTAAGAAAACACAAGAGTAGTTGGCATTCAATGACACCCTCCTCCTCATTTCGAAGGAGATATTACCTGTATCACCAGACCTGAAACCTCTCGATTACAAGACATTTAAGTTTAAGCAACATATCACTAAAATTTTAAAGCACTGAAATCAAAACTCAAAAAGTGATGGGCCAAAATCACTCAAACATTATTCGTGACTCGTGCAGGTCATTCTCTAAGCGTCTTCCGCTTGTAATCGACGATAACGTACGGTGTATTGAATAAAACGTGTTAATTTTCAACTATTAAATATTAAAGAACTATTTTCTTTTCCTTGCAGTTGTACACATTTGTTTTTTAATAAACATGGTTCGTAAAAATTGGAAAATTATATATTGAACACCCAGTAGAATTAATGGGTTTTAGTAATTTCATTGTATTTAATCATATTTTCCATCTTCTTCATGGATTTATTTTAGCATGGGTATCAGACATAGCTAGATGAACCGCATACTTATAGATAATATTGCATGCGCTGAAGTCAAAACTATCAAATACTCTCCAAGGTGGCTTAACGATTCTCTGGACGTTTTCAGAGTACCCTGGCTGCTTAAGCCATCTAATTGTTTAAGGAATTACCTGCCTCTGCAGTAACTTAAAGCAAAGATATTCAATTATTTCAAGTTTTAGTGGAGATTACAGTTTTTGTCCTAAGGATTAAGCTTAGATATTGGTGTGCACTACGGCTTTATTCTCCGGTATGCGCACCGCTACTGTTTTAACTGCTCTCATCTTTTTTCACCTGTCCTCACCAGTCTTCACCTGTCCTCACCTGCCCTAACATACCTTTACGTACCCTCACCAACCCTCACCAGCCCTAACCTTCCCTCGTCTGCCCAAAGAAGTCCTCACCTTAATTGGAATACCCTCACCAGCCCTTATCTGCCCTGACCTTCCCTTACCTGCCCTAACCTACCCTTGTCTGCCCTCACCTATTCTCACCAGCTCCCACCTACCCTAAGATGCTCTTACCTACCTACAGCACAAGTCTGTTTGAAGTTAGAAAAACATAACACAAAGAAAGACTCCGTCATTACCCACGTGCTTCGCGCACGTTAGTCGGAAGCAAGTCCCGTCTTTCTAGTGCTAGTATTTGTTCAGCCACTCATTGGCACTGCCGGTAAGTAAGGACTGGGGATTTAATACCATTGTATTTTCTACCAAAATATATACATTCATTCCGTCGTTAAATAGTCTTTAGACTTACATGAGACCATAAAACTGAGCTGATATTTGGTTTGTGCCTTCAAGTGTAGCTAGTGATCGAGGAAGGATCGAAATCAACCCATATCATTTTTGAAGTACAAACAGCGGTGGTCTGCTCGAGATAATAGCAGGTACGCTCAATAATTGGTTTTATGGGTATCAGACTATTAAAGTAGAGGTTTGTGCCCGCGTATTAGGCACAGGGCTGCCATCCCTTGGGAAATTTCTCAAGATCTTGGGAAATCACTATCATCCTGGGGATATTGGTAAATCAGAGTGAAAATTATCGAATTCTTGGGAATTTGACGTAAGGATCTCATTTTTCCTTAAGTACATGCTTACTGAATAACAGTATGATTCAAATACATATTCTCCCCGAATGGGGATATTTTTTAATTAATCTGAGATGAAAATCAATCTCGTAAAATACCCGATAAACATTCGTTTGTAACAAGCGTGTGCCGGCTCCAGCAACCGGGCCCTCAGTTTACCTTGAGCGATTTTCATGTGTGCGCCCGCCTTGTATCTGTGCTACAGTGGACACTATCAAGTCTAATCTTCAATAGCCTTAAACATGGAGCATCAGAAGAAGAAAACAAAATGGTATAACCAGTCATTCAATAAGGAATGGTTGAATGACCCAGACTTCAAAGTCCGGCTAGAACAAGATAAACACAACGAAACTTCAAGCTATTGCAAACTTTGTAACTGCACTATAAAAAATGCAAACAAATCAACTTTGATCAAGCATCAAGCTTCTGCCAGACATAAAGCTAATTTTGAAACAGCAAAATCTTCTACCAGTATTACTCATTTTATTATGGAATCAACACCAACAAAATCAGAAGAAATAGCAAAGAGTGAATTGCACATCGCAGGATTTTTTTCTGAGCACAACATCCCATTTGTTCATGCAGATCACTTCATGGATTTATTGAAAAGAGTGTGTCTGGATAGCCAAATCGCTAAGAAACTAGCAATGAAAAAACTAGTTTCCTATGTTATACAATATGGCATTGCTTCATATGAAAAATTGGCGCTAGATGAAATTTGTAAGAAACAAAAATTCTCAATAATAATTGATGAAAATACTGAAATTTCTGTAACTCAAATACTATTAGTGGTTGCGATTTTTCGATTTGAAAAAGTTAGATGTAGTTGATGCTATTTTTGATTCAATTGTACTAGAAAATGGAACAAAGCCTTTTTGATGCCGTAAAAGCGGTCTTTGAAGAAAGAAATGTTCCTCTCCACAATATTGTTAGCTTTGGACGTGGTAATTGCTCCACGATGATGGGGAAAATCAGTGGCTTTCAAAAACTGTTGGGAGATGAAATTCCATCAGTTTTTATTATGGGTTGTGTCTGCCACTCGTTTGTTCTTTGTGCAAGTAAGGCTATCAGTGTTCTATCTGCATATTTAGAGCGTTTCATCAGAGACATTTCAATTTATTTTCCTCGAAGTGGAACGAGAATAAGAGACTTCCATCTCATTTAAGACGTCACGAAGACAGTGCATCATAAAATTCCGAAACTGGAGCAGAAATAAAGTTACTCTTATTGCATCTTCTACTTTAGTCTGGATGTTTAGCGCAGACCTCAGCATTATATTGCGACACTTCCATTGAAAATAAAGTTACTCTCATTGCATCTTCTACTTTAGTCTGGATGTTTAGCGCAAACCTCAGCATTATACAGGGTGTCTCAAAAAAATGTACTCACCCTTTAACCGTTGCTAACATGCTGTCTTCTTTGTGTTGCAGGTGTGAGGTTCGAATCTTTGGGAACATGATTAAATGTGATTAAAGAATCATGTTCGAAAGGTTCGAACCTCACACCTGCAACACAAAAAAGACAGCATGTTAGCAACGGTTAAAGGGTGAGTACATTTTTTTGAGACACCATGCATTCTGGAGCAATACGAAGCATTGGTCCTCTTCTTTCAGAGTGAACAAAAGACAAATGACGTTGATGGTTGTAAGAAGATATACGAGACTTTAAATGACCACGGAACGAAATCAATGCTATTATTTCTACAGTACACTCTACAGAAAAAAACCATCTAAATGTTGAGTTCCAGTCAGCGCATTTCAGACTGCAACAGCCCTACATATCAGTCTCTAGTGAGTTTAGAGTCTTACTAAGTTTCTTCAGCAAATAAAATGTCATGAAAACAAGAAAATTATCTGATCCCGCACTTGCAGAAAACCCCTTCAAAAACGATGCTCAAAACAAGAGATTTCGAAACGATTGCTTGCGTGTACTTGAACTCACTTCGCAAGTGGAAAAAGTTTTCCATTTAATGAAGATGGAGTCATTTCAAAATTTAGAGTGCGGGATCCAAAAGTAGCTAGTGACGTAAACAAGTCTCAGTCAACGATTGCTCCATTGGCTCTGCATTTCTCTTCAATCGTAAATGATGAACATCTGAACGAATTAGATGATCAGTGGCGCAGTTGTAGACAGTCTGCATCCGATCTGAATCTAGCCACAGGAAATATCCCAAGATACTAGTATTCACTAAGGATTTAAGGGACGGTTTGGGTAATTGTAAGTATACGCTCCTATCGAATTTTATAGCTACGCTAACAGTTCTCCCACATTCGTCACCATCTGTTGAGAGGATTTTCTCTCAGATAAATTGCATAAAAACAAAAACAACGAATGCATGAAAAACAGAAACAGAAAGATATCGATTGTTAGCCAAACAGTACATGAAAAGAAGTTCTTCAAACTGCCTAAACTGGGAGCCGGAGAAATCATTAATAAAGAAGGTTGAAGACGGAACTATTCATCAGCTGTATGAAGCCAGACTCAAAAAACAAAAAGAAAAGAGTATAATGAGTCTTATGGCTGTAGACGAGGAGAATAATGAAGAAAATGATTATTAAATATGGTGAGTGAGGTTAAATTTTCCGTTTTTTAAACATTTATGACATCTGGCGAAATGTTGGGAAATTTAGTTGGTCACCCTTGAGAAAATCGTAAAATCTGAATGGCAGCCCTGTCCAGGGCACTGGACACTGGGGATTGTAAGCACTGGGCAGTTGTCTCAGTTGAGCGCCGGGTGCAGAAGGGTGTTTCTGTCTGAAACTGTGTTGCTTGTGACTGTGCTCTGTGGCAGACGGGCATCATTGGAACCCGAAATTCTACACTTTTTTGGATAGATTCATCATTTTATTACGAGCAAGTGTGGTATTCTATCGTAAGCTTCACTTTTACAGTACATAGGACCAAAATTCTTTAATTGGGAACATTGGATAGTGAATGACTGTAAAACGCCCAGTACGTTCTTAAATATACATTTACCATAATCGTATTGCGAAAAAGTAAGAAAAATAATCGCGTGGTGTTGAAAGTCATCCAAAGTTATGGTTTTGAAACGCACATCAGGAAGTAAAGTTTCTCAGAACTTAGTTGCAAGTAACAACATTTGCATATAATATAATAGTCACCTTACACCGGATGCACTTGTAAAGTTAGTTACAGGGCTTCAATATTCACTGATAACAAAGTTAGCTAACTCAATTGAGTGTGACAGTCTCATTGTATCCTCGCTAGGACTGAAAGGCATTCACGTGGCAGCTGGATGTAAACCTCTTGAGTGTCACGCAACGACACACCACGACCGAAATACAAACGGTTTGTTTCCATTATTTATTGCAAGTATTTTGAATGATTGTTAGTATCGTTTTTTTCTTGTTGTATGCATCACATCCATTTTCTTTATTCATATGTATTATTATTACTAGTACTATACATGTTATTGTACATATGTTGTTATTATTATTAATATTATATATATTTTTATTTTTATTATCAGTGTTAGCAAATATATTATTTTCATACCCCATTTGAAAGCTCACATATCTATACCTTTTCCAAGTCTACTTCCGCCAAACAAACATCCACTCAGAAAAAAGATCGAACACTACTATATAAAAAGGCAAAACATACACCTTATGCGTAAGTCTAAAAATCTGTTTACCCCGCGCTCTGAGACAATTATTTGAGTGTCTCAGCTATGTGTACTTTCACAAGAAAGATCATCTCAAAATTTTTAGTCGTTTGTGACGTAAAAAATCATGTTTAATGATGAAGATTTATTTCTTGAACATATATATATATATATATATATATATATATATATATATATATATATATATATATATATATATATATATATATATATATATATGTATATATATGACACATAAAAATAAAATATCCTTATATGATCGAAATACCAATATAAAAATTTGACATAGTCGTAAATAGTCAATAAGAAGGTGGATAAAGGCGCCGGCGGTGGTGGAATTAAGCCCCTGTCCACCTTTTTCATTGACGTCGGTTCACCCTCCTTTAAATTTTCTATACCATTCCCATACACTATCTTCGCTACCGTGACCGTACACTTTGCTCATTCTGCGATGGATTTCAGCAGCACTACATCCTTCTGTTTGCAGAAAATGGATTACATTTCGTAACTCACAATTGGCGCCAGCATCTATCGTAGCGGCTATATTCAAAGCTTTCACATAATAATAGTAATAACATGTAGCTGTTTTTGGCGATTATGTAAAAAATGAGTACTTTGCAGTACTTTTGGTAATAAAATGGTCTTGTTACTTAACTTTGTTTTTTATAACCCATCGTATATAAAAATACAAACAGTCCTCGTATTTTCATTCATTTTTGTGAACTCAACATTGAAGTTTGTGAATGCAAAGCGAGTCCCAGCTTTAAGGACCGGAAAAGAAAGTGACGTAACTCGCAATGTTTTGGGTGTAGGAAAAAATCAATGTACCTTTGTAAAGAGGAATAGTTTTTTTTAGATTACATTGTTCATTTATAAAAACTGTTGCTTTCAGATGATCACCCTTAACTCATGAAAATTCATGTGCTCGTATGACCATGCTATGCATCACATTAGATAACGTTTCAGGTCTGAGAACTTTGATTCTTTGAGTATTTAATTATGAAAAAACTGAATGCCATTAATTCTTCTAGGTGCATTCTTTTCCTACGACTAAAAATTTTTGAGTTACATCAGTTTTTTTCCGCTCGTGTAACCCTGGGATTCCCTGTATAATTTGATTGTATGGAGTTAAACCTGTAATACTTAAATAGATCCACTGATACTTTAATATTCCATAAGGGTAACGAAAATGTTTCTTTTCATCATAAAATCTCAGGCTCTTGCGTTCAGGAAAGACCAGCTCAACTACGGGCCTCATGCAGCAGTGTCAGTAAATCAGATTCCAACTGTCACCGGAGACAAGCCTGTACGCTTTGCCAATCCGTTGCAAAAATCTTTATATCGGAATTAACGACAGCCCTAGAAGTGTAGGAGAAATTGTTCGTCTTGAAAAAACAGAGATGAGCGTGGCTCTGGTTTTGTTTTTCAGAAACTTCGAAAAATTATGCAATAAGGGGAACTAAAGCTCTCAGATTAGAATTGTCTTAACAAATCAAGTACATGGAAGACAAAAGTTAAGGGTGTAGCAAATCCAGCGAGGGGGAATAGAGCAACGTCTGGAAACGTAACATGTAGCCTAAGCTGCTGGTGAAAGCAAAGGGCCGTAGAAAAAAATATAATGCATTGAATAAATGTAACAGTGAACAAATAAACTAACGTTGACAGGGGTGAAAAGATAAGCATTACGCAGCATGCAACGACGAGATGGAAGAGGAGAAAATCGCACTAAAAAAAGCTAATATGAGTAGAACGAAAATATAATTTTTACATGGAAAGATACGTTCATAATTCAAAGTTGAGTTTTTGACGTAAGCTAAGAAGAGGCAATTGATATGAATGTGTGTACTCAATAGTCTGCAAGGCGGAAAGTACGAGTACTCTAGTGCTGAGGCGTATGTCCAGTAAACGATCAACAGTATGACATATGTTTGTGTATTTTAGAGATGGTTTGAAGAAAATGAGTCACTTCTTGGAGATTTTAAGAACTTAATGAATAAATTCAGTGTTTATGTTGTGTGAAAATTCCTAAACTTCGAGTAAAACTAGCTGGAAAATCTTACAAATTCAACAACGTTGTCGTCTCGTGCATTGTCTTTTCAACACGCAGCGCTCGAGAGCTCAATTTCCTTTAGAATGATTCAAGTTTTTACTTCTAATCTCAATAAATTATATCGTGTTTCGTACATGGTGCAAATTTAGCATTGATTTTAATTTCAGCGAATGGCCAAAGAAAAATCAAAAAACTGCTCCAAAATTCTTGCTGGACCTCAAAAATTCTACATGTCTCCAAATTTTTGCTAGTGCTTCAAAATTCTTGCTGGTACCGTAGTTAGCGGACCTGACAGCGTCGTCAGGAGGAATTCCTAGAGCGCATGTGTGACTTGACTGCAGGATGTAAGTATCCTATAGAAGGACAGACGCAATCCAGAACTAACTCTGTGATGGCCAGTTTGTCTGAACGTTGGAGTCCATCAAAGTCAAGTAAAGCAAGCATGCATAAAAGATACTCGAGCTTTGCTATACCTTTTATTTCAAGTCACTCAGAAAGAGTTTGTAGAAATACAACAGGTGGTTTACTTTATATTACGCGTTGCTATCAGTCACGCAAACAAGATGGGCGAATGTTTAACAGTTATTTGCTCTGAGTTATATTATAAACCCGGCAGTCACGTAAAAAACTCTGCGTTCATCAGCATCAACACCATCACAGCTGCTCGTTAACAAGTGGTAGCAAGAACGCCTCTTGTTGTGCTGACTCCATACCGTAGTTACTGCAACCATATAGTGGCCACAGCAACCGAGAACTCGCCATTCGTTTTGCTTGTCCTACAGCCACTCGCCTTGCTTGTCTTACAGTCACTTGTCCTGTTATTCTCACAGCCACTCGTCGTCCTTGTCTTACAGTCACTTGTATCACTTTCTCATAGCCACTCGTTTTGCTTGTCTTACAGCCACTCGTCTTTTTTGTTTCACATCCACTTGTACTTCTATTCATTCAGCCACTAGTTTTGCTTATTACAAAAACACTCGTCTTGCTTATGATGAAGACGTCTGTTTTGCCCATGACGAAGACACTCTTCTTACTGCTTATACGACTTCAAATTCGGTCCAAGGGCTTCAATTCAAACGCAAAAACGGTATCTGCATTTCAAGGACGACTTTTGTTGGATGGCAGCGCTGGGAGGTAGGAAGGCCAGTGTTGGAAGACAGGATGGCAAGTGCTGGGAGACGGGAAAGCCAGCGTTGAAAGACAGGATGGCTAGTGCAGAGAGACAGAAGGACCAGTTTTGGGAGAAGAAGGACCAGGCAACATTTTTCAGGACACTTCTAGGTTTCATTGGACCTTTTGAGTATCACCAGAGTTAAAACTCTAATTTAATCATGTTGAAACCAAAGGGAAAAAGTGACCAAATGGATATTTGTTTTTTGCAGTAAGTTCGTGAATTCCTAAACCCAAACACGTTTAAAACTTAAACAAAAGCTGTTGTATTTCATAAGCAAAAGCTAATGATGATGGAAAAAACGACGATGGAAATTGGGGTCCACTTTGCCGTTCTCTTCAGAAAACGAGTACCTCTACCTTGAGAGTAGCTTCCACTGACCCAGCACTGCCATTGTTCTGTCAGACCCGAGGTAATACACATAAAATACCTCGACTTTTTACATTACATATTCCGTGATTTTCATGACTCAGATGTTTATAGTATTTTAAGAGATCGTCAATAGAATCATCTGTGCGAAAAGTCTCCTAAATTCGATGATGACTTTCATAGTGCTCGGATTTGATTAGCTCGGATTTTTTTTCCAAGCCTCTTATTACAGGATCGGGCTTGAGTGAGCCCCTGTTGCTACATGTTATTTTCTGAATAGTTCCCAACTGTCGTAAAAAGAGCAATGGAAAAATGAGGTCTCACTAATTTAGGTTTGAACTGGGGTCATCTGCTTCTTATCTCACGGAAAAACTCACAAAATAGGAAGAAATCAAGAAAAATTTACGTTGAAACCGCAATAGGATGAAATTTGAATGGGTCGTTGGCAGAATAAATTACAGAACAAAACTCTGTTCGTGAATTCGAAACTCTATTTCTGTTAACATATCTCTCTTTTATGCCCAACAGCAATAAATCGAAATAAAATATTTCTAAAAGTCAGGGGTGCTCAAACGCTCCAACTTGACTCAGCTCAAACTAAAATTTCAAAATTGCTTAGCTGTTAGCTACCTGTAGTTTCTAACTTCTTTTGTAACGAGCTACACGTGAGCGACAAAACTGAAATGCCTTCGCTTCTGTGAGTTGTGTATTTCTCTCACAATAAAGTTACCTTCCTGCAATATAATGGGAAAATAACAGAGCTCACGCAATTCAATCCTACTTGTATTGTGAAGAAAATTGCATTGCTACATAATATGACTGAAAGCAGATACCGCCGCTGTACTGCAGCGCAGGTGCAACCATGAGGAAACCGAGGATGTATTCCTGTTACGAGTGTTGTGTAACGTACAGATGCTTCCTTAATGTTTCTATTTGCTAGACAGTGTCGTTTGAAGTGTTATCGTTCTGTTGAGGTGTTGTTTCACATTAAGTGTCATATGAAGTTTGTTTGCTATCTTGAAGCGAATGATTAGTCCCTTGGACAAACAAGTCTGATAAAGACAGAGGTCAAAGATTTCTGAAAAAATTACACTTGCGGAGAGGTCTGCTGAATATCAAAGTGGGATCCATGCGCGCTTTCTCCACCTGATGGATTTATAAACAGCGATCGCTTTCTATATTTTATCCCCTTCGTTGTACGAACAACACTGGAAGTTGACGTGAGCTTCACAATATTAAAATAATTTGTTAATACTAGAAATGCTCAAAATCTCTATTCCATCTATATTTTCTCGTGCAATGGAACCGTGTATAGCAATAATTCATGTTAATCTCAGTGTACAATTTCATTCGCCTTATGGTAATTCCATTCCATTCTCAGTGTACAATTCCATTCGTATCTGTACGTTACACAACACTCAAAACACGAATCCTTCCTCGGTTTCCTCACTCTTGCACCTGCGCTGCAGTACAGCGGTAGAATCTGCCTTCAATCATACTATGTAGTCAAAGTCATCAAAGAGTTTTACAAGACAAAGAATATCAGGTATAACGGGAAAAAAAATTTCTGACTAACTTGAGTTCTTTGATGACTTAGAGGTCTGTAAAGTGAGTATGACCGACAATTCCAACTTGCAAGGGGGTTTGACTCAACAAAGTTCAACCACACTTACTCTCCAGATGCCAAAGACGCTGAGGCCTAACACATGTAATGCCAAGCTGGCAGTCCTCCACAGGAACTGCCAGTACTCCCGTGGTGCTGGCAGTCCTCCCCAGAAACTGACAGTCCTCCATAAGATCTGGCAGTCCTCCATAGAAACTGGCAGTGCTCCATAGAAACTTGAAGTCCTCCATGGAAACTTGAAGTCCTCCATAGAAACTGGCAGTCTTTCGTAAAAACTGGCAGTCCTCTATAGAAACTAACAATCCTCCATAGGAACTGGTAATCCTCCCCAGAAACTGACAGTCATCCCGAGAAAAAGGCAGTCCTCCCCACAAACTGGCAGTCCTCCCCAAAAACGGAGAGTCGTCCCCAGAAAAGGACAGTCCTTCCCAGAAACGGACAGTCCTCCACAGAAACGGACAGTCCCCCCCCAAAACAGACAGTCCTCCCCAGAAAAGGACAGTCCTCCCCAGAAAAGGACAGTCCTCCCCAAAAACGGGCAGTCATTCCTAGAAACGGGAAGTCGTCCCAAGATACGGGAAGTCCTTCCCATGTGCTGGCAGTCCTTCCCAGGCGCTGGCTGTCCACCCCAGAAACTGGCAGTCCTCTATAAAAACTGGCAGTTCTCCCCATAAACATACAGTCCTTCCAAACACTGAGAGCCCTCCCCAAAAACTGACAGTCCTCCCCAAAAACTGAGTCTTCCCCAGAAACGGACAGTCTTCGCCAGAAACAGGCAGTCCTCGCCTGAAACAGGCAGTCCTCGCCGGAAACGGGCAGTCCTCGCCAGAAACGGGCAGTCCTCGCCAGAAACGGGCAGTCCTCCCTAGAAATGGGCAGACCTCCCCAGAAAAGGACAGTCCTCCCAGTGCTGGCAGTCC
>VCRD01002248.1:63248-94361 GCA_006783055.1 Trinorchestia longiramus | reverse complement strand
TCACCATGTGTTCTGACTCACCATGTCTGTTTTCTCTTGCTCACCGTGTGCGTTCTATTGCCGTGTGTGTTCTGTTACTCACCGTGTCAGTGTTCTGTTACTCACCGTGTGTCATGACGATTTGGTGTTATCTATTCACCGAGAGTGATGAGGAGATTTGGACTCCTAATTCATTATAAGAGTGGTGAGGAGATTTGGACTCCTAATTCATTATAAGAGTGGTGAGGAAATTTGGACTCCTAATTCATTATAAGAGTGGTGAGGAAATTTGGACTCCTAATTCATTATAAGAGTGGTGAGGAAATTTGGACTCCTAATTCATTATAAGGGTGGTGAGGAAATTTGGACTCCTAATTCATTATAAGAGCGGTGAGGAAATTTGGACTCCTAATTCATTATAAGGGTGGTGAGGAAATTTGGACTCCTAATTCATTATAAGGGTGGTGAGGAAATTTGGACTCCTAATTCATTATAAGGGTGGTGAGGAAATTTGGACTCCTAATTCATTATAAGGGTGGTGATGAAATTTGGACTCCTAATTCATTATAAGGGTGGTGAGGAAATTTAGACTCACTATTCATCATGTGAGTCACCAGGCCTTCTGATCTGAAGCTCTTTACTCAGGTGAAGTTTAGGTGAGTTAGCGATGGTTAGTGTGACTGTGTGTCACTTGTGACTGTTTGTGTGTCACTTGTGACTGTTTGTGTGTCACGTGTGACTGTGTGTTTATTAACATCCTTCTCATTTGAAGTATTTTAGGTAAGGGAGTCCTGCATCAGATCAGGATAATGTTTAAACAAATGGAACAATATTTTCAAATATTGGCATAAGTTTACAGTAATCTCAAATAGAACAACGAGCTCTCTATCACAATCAGTGTCGTGTTGCATTTGGGAAAAATTTAGATTCGTTTTCTCTTCTGAGAAATTTTCAACAAATTTCATCGACGAAGTGACGCTTATTTCTGAAACGGTGATTCATATTTTAGGTTTATAATCAAATATCCTATACACTTATGTGCAGCCTTTACCCTTACATGACACTTGAACCTCTTATCCACACTTGAACCTCTTATCCATGACACTTGAACCTCTTATCCATGACACTTGAACCTCTTATCCATGACACTTGAACCTGTTATCCATGACACTTGAACCTGTTATCCATGACACTTGAACCTCTTATCCATGACACTTGAACCTCTTATCCATGACACTTGAACCTCTTGCCCATGATACTTGAACCTCTTATCTACAGGGTGTCAATAAAGTCCCTTATAAGTCTCTCATAAAGTCTCAACAGTACATCTTTCACAAACAGGATCCCTGGAACACACGAAAGCAAACTGTGATTAAAAACTTTAATAAACGCTGAATGCAATAGAATAAATTAGAATAAAATATCTTATCAATTGAATTTGTAATAAATTTTTGAAATGGCTGAGACTTTATGGACACCCTGTATGATACTAGAACCTCGTATGAAATACCTATGAAAGTCTTCCTTCATGTCTGGAAACGTAGCACAACTGACTGGTCTTTGCTTTAATTTTTTGGTGCCTGGAAAGGCTCAGTCCGAGGCCTGGATGGACGTCCTGGCGAAATGCCGGTCCCTGGAACGCCTCATTTGTTTCACTGACGCCAATATTGGGAGACACTTTGCTTTGTTGCGGAGAGGAGGCGATTTTGGGAGAGAGAGGGATCAGGAAGGGAGGCGTGTTGACGGAGTGAGGTGGCGGCTCTTTTTAATGACACGTAAATATGACGGCAAATATTAACACTTTAGCGGAGTTAAATTGTTCGTGCGTGACAAACGATATCGAGTGTACGAGTTGTTCGTGTTTGTTAAGCAATAAAGAAACCACGAGTCATTCGTGCTTGGGAAACAGTAAGGAAACCACGAGTCATCCGTGCTTGGGAAACAGTAAGGAAACCACGAGTCATTCGTGCTTGGGAAACTTACAGTAAGGAAACCACGAGTCATTCGTGCTTGGGAAACAGTAAGGAAACCACGAGTCATTCGTGCTTGGGAAACAGTAAGGAAACCACGAGTCATTCGTGCTTGGGAAACAGTAAGGAAACCACGAGTCATTCGTGCTTGGGAAACAGTATGGCAGCCACGATTCATTTCTGTTTAGAAAACAATACCGCAGCCACCAGTCATTTGTGCTTGGGAAGCAATATGGCGGCCGTGACTGCAACTTGCCAGTGCGGTCACGTCGCGTCGTGAGAGCTCAGCTCCAGAAGTTTGCTTGGCCTAGGGGAGCTGGGACGGGCTGGGACGTCGGGGACCTGGGACGGGCAGAGACGTCGTGCAGCTGGGACGGGCAGAGACGTCGTACAGCTGAGACAGGCAGAGACGTCGGGGAGCTGGGACAGGCAGAGACGTCGTACAGCTGAGACAGGCAGAGACGTCGGGGAGCTGGTACAGGCAGGGACGTCGGGGATCTGGGACGGTCAGAGACGTCGAGGGGCTGGGACAGCCAGGGACGTCGAGGGGCTGGGACGGGCAGGGACGTCGTGCTGGCAGTCGGGAATCTTGGGTCTCGCTATTCTGTTGAGTGATCAGAGTGCATTTTTGGTCCCCTCAGAGTTTGATGGTCCCTGTGGAGTCCCTTGCATCCCCAGGCATCTGGGTGTCTTAAGTCTTTCAGGTGCCTTTAGGCTATTGGGTAATGTGAAATTTTTTGGGTGTTGTAAGTTTTCTGGGTGCTTCATAAGTCTTGTTAGTCTCTTATGAGTCTCGATGATATCTCTGTGTTATCTTCTGTGTAGGATTTAGAGCACGAGTCATGCAAGTATTCGACACAAGTTTATAAAAGATTGATGAAGAGAACTACGCAAATGCCCTAATCAATGGACAGCGCTACAACACAAATGCTGTATTTTAATTCGTGTGACTTGTTCGTTGTGCAAGTGATTTTGTGTTGTGTCTTCTGGTGTGAACGGACTTTGTTGCAACCAGTAGGCTTTCCTCGAGGTAAATGATACTAACCAAGACATGTCTTTATAAACTACTCAACATAAGGACGGACAGTACCTGTCCTGTTTGTATGCGCACGAAGTTATGTCAATACGTAACTCTTCGTTACCACCAGTCCGTCCCTTCCACCAGTCCGTCCCTTCCACCAGCCCGTCCCTCCACCAGCCCGTCCCTCCACCAGCCCGTCCCTCCACCAGCCCGTCCCTCCACCAGCCCGTCCCTCCACCGACCCGTCCCTCCACCGACCCGTCCCTCCACCGACCCGTCCCTCCACCAGCCCGTCCCTCCACCAGTCCATCCGCCCACCTCTTTCCCCCATCAGTTTTCAACAAATTGTGAATCCATTTTTCTTTGGGCTGAAGCTACCGCTTGAATGTCGGCCTCAATTTTTTGCCTTCGCACAGAATCATTCAGAAAAAATCTCTGCTCCAACGGTTCCAGATTTCTGTAGAATCTCCTGAGAATTTTCCATGTTACCCTACGCCATGGGTTGTTTTTACAGGGAAGTAGCTTATCATGTTTTAATAGTTGCCTCAAGTTTTCAATATTTCAAGTCGTAGTGGAACGTGAATATTTTTCAATGCTTTGCTTATCATTAATGTGAACTGATGAGCCTTGTTTTCTGTATTTGAAAGACTTTGTGCTCTTTGAAATTCCTAATCCACAACTCTTAAAGGTTTGTTAATACCTCGTCTGTACATCGTCGTCGTTAAATTAGGAATATGATAATAATTCGTCTGTATATCTTCACGAGGAGTCGGCAACGCTTGTGGGAGGAAGATGTTGAGTTTAGTTTCATAGTTCGGTAGACTTTAAATTTCAGTTTTTCTACCAGGTTTTCTCTCGTGGTGAAGGTCGGTGCTCCGTCCGACGGACCTCGATCACGATAGTCTTCCATAATTTAGTAGCTTACTTCACTCTTCAGTTTTTCGGTTTGTTTAGATCCTGACATTTAACCCTTTCAGGCTCATACTTTTGTTGGAAAGGAATGTGTAATGTGCTGAAAAATGTATAGATTCATAGGGATATTTTTCTACATTTATGATGGGAGAACAAATTTTGAGCTGCTGAGCATCGCAGAAACTTAATTTTGAAAATTGCTCTCTGTACCATCAAGCATTAAACATGACCTCTTCGGAGGTATGAAATGTGTACCACCAGACTTGAAAGGATTAAGCCATTTATTTCCATCATCGCATTCCTGACTCCTATCATCGAGTACGTCTGAGAAATGATACTCCACTCTCTCCACTGGATCAGTTTCCTACATAAATGTGAACTAGCATTTACTAAAACATAATCTCAGAGTTTTGTTGTGTGGGTTGTGTACTTCAAGGGACATGGACAACCATAGTTGTAGAGTGGCTGAACAGAAAGCGACTTCCGTGTTGCATCCTAGACTTGAACTATCCATTTCGTTGACGCTCGATCATTCAGCAGGTGCAATTGTACTGAACATGCAATATTTTAAGATTTATCATTGGGATGTATTTATTACTGTGGACTTAGCTTGTGAAATATCTTGATTCTGCGTAAAGAATTTTAAGAAGGGGCATGCGAGCGAAGGTTTGAAAGTTTAGACAGATTCTAACTGATCAAACTTCTTAAACTTCTAACGTCAATTACCCACGTAGAGTCCCATCTCTTCAACTCTGTAGCGAAGATTATTACAAAAATATTTATTGTGAAAATATTGTTTGATGTTTCACCTGAACATTTCACACGGTGTTTGTGCTGCTCTTCATCCTCATTGCGGTTTCCAGTGCAGCTCGAGTCCTGGAAGCCGAACTTTTCAGTTATTGTTTTTAATTTCAGTTCCAGTTATTATTTCAGCTCTAAGTATTCTAAGTATTATTTCATTTTTTATTATTTCAGTTATTATTCCAGTTTCAGCTATTATTCCGGTATTTCATTACTTTGTAAGTTTATCTCTCTCCTTGCACACACCTCCTTTTATTACATAAGCCGTACTACACATACCCTCATTCTCCTCGTGTTATATCATCGCATCTTGCTTCACCTGTCACAGATGGAGCGAGCCTGAGGAGATGAATAGAATAGAATAGAATAGAATGAGGCTATAAGAACGAACCTTCGGGCCCATTCTTGGGTCGGATAATTACTTCAATAATTATACGGTTGTTTACCCAAGTCCCATGCCGTATTTCTAGCCGCGTCAACCATGTCGGCAGCGGGATTCGAACCCGGGTCTTTCCGCTCGTAAGCAGATTCGCTCACCAGTCGACCAAGCTGGTGATGACTAGCAGCCTCTCATTTTGATTCCACATCTACCACCACGTCTCGTAAATTGTCACCAGAATTTGAACTCACTGGCCATATTTTCTTGAATAACAATCTCAGCTCGGCTGGATGAAGCAACATGTCCAGCTGGATGAAGCAGCATGTCCAGCTGGATGAAAAAAATGCAGTCACACACGCCGCAACATGTCAACTAAAACATGTTCAGCTCGGCAGCATCTAAGCTTCCTACACGACAACGCCCCTCCTCCTACTCCAACAACTCGTCCTCGAATACTTCTCACGTTCAGGCCTGTGTTTGTGGAAGTTTTTCGTAGCTTATCTCTAAAATTGAGATCCAGGAGATCGATGAGGCTTGGCTTCGCAAGAGCTCTTTTATCTCCATCGACTGCAGACCGACAATACGTTTACGCTGAGACCTGTGCTGTTAGCCAGTTAAGGGCTCGGAATTAAACCATGATGTTTTTTAAATACATTGTTATTGTTTCCATCGTCTACACTCCTAAGAACTGTGCTATATGAATTTAAAGATAATCGCAATGGAGTTTTCGTTCGAAAACAACCACTTTTTTATTTAGAGAAAAATTTTGTACGACTCTATAGCCGTATAACTCGTGTTTGAAAATGGGTCCCAAAACACGACGATGGGATTTCTTTGCGTGTCTCGTGGTTTTCTCTGATTCGCAAGGAAGCGATAATTTTTTCAAAGAGATTGTGATGTAGCTCTTGTGTGTGCGATGTCCAGGAATTATATACGAGCTAGCGGCTGAATTCCGAACAGTCGACTAGCAAACCCGATGAAGAATATTGCGGTCGAGTCATGAAGTTGTATTCTACAGCAATAGATTTTGCCACCAGTGCAGCCTAATTTAAGATTAACCGTCGGTGTGACTCGTCCAAATTTTAAACTGCGTTAGTAATTTCCAAATATTTTGTAGTTGATATATGTATTCCTGTTCCATAATTTTTCAAAAGATTAGTTTATAATGCAGATGCTTGGCAATACGCTCCAAAGGTTTCTAAATGGATGTTAAATACGATCAAGGATTTTGGGTAAATGTTCTAAATTTTTATGTAATTCGTTTTCTCCCTAGTGCTCATTTTTTTGCTTACTCGGGGCAAACAAAACATTGGGAATCATGTCCCGAAGTGAGGGTCGGTTGTATCATGCTGGTATCACCAGCTTGGTCGACTGGTGAGCGAATCTGCTTGCGAGCGGGAAGACCCGGGTTCAAATCCCGCTGCCGACATGGTTGACGCAGCTAGAAATACGGCATGGGACTTGGGTAAAACAACCGAATAATTATCGAAGTAATTATCCGACCCAAGAATGGGCCAGAAGGTTCGTTCCTATAGCCTCATTCTATTCTATTCTATGCACGGTATTCTAGTCCTGGTCCAGCAGAGGCTAAGGGGCTTGGGTGAGAGGGCAATGCTAATTCTCTCGAATTCTCTACCTTGATATCGGTAACCACGATACCGATATCAAGGATACCAATATTAGGTGAAAATGAAGAAAGATGCATTTCGAAAAAATTATGAGTATCGTTGATACGGTACCTATATCAAGGTTCTATAGAAAAAACAAAACCACATATTTTGAAACCATTATATCGGTATCGTTGATCCCTATATCACGGGTTGTAAAAAATCCACTATGACAGTATATTTTGAAACCATTGTATAGGTACTAAACAGTTCCTGTGGAAGTTCCACGGTTTAGATTTTACTGATCTGAAATTATTATAAAGATGAATGCATTAAAGATTTGCGACGAATTATTGTGTTTTAAATGAATATTTTTCATTAATGTATGTATACAGAACTTCCATTCAGTATGTCTACCAATAATATGACCCAGATTAGTACCTGTTAAACTTCCTTGATTTAAAAGTGATAAAATTCAGGATTTGTAAAATAAAATACATTATTCAGTTTTATCCGTGGTATTATCAGAATTTGAATATTTTTCATGAATTTATACAGAATTAACATGGCCGTGTAAGGAAAGAAGGTTAATAACGGAAAATATGACGTGTTTTATAGTGATCCAGTGCCTTTGGTATCCACAATACAATGCTTGTAATACATGAGTACCCGTTCTGATTTCAGTTCAAGAATTTTTCTTCAGTAATAGATAGGAAGTAATGGGACGGACACACACACAGAAAGAGAGAGATGGAGATACATTGTCTATTATACAGGGTGTCCACAAAAAATGTATCCACTGACCGATGTATGTATATCTTTATACCTTTTAAAATGCAGCTTAATAAAGATCAGCGGGGTTCCAGTATCATACATATGTCGGTCAGTGGATACATTTTTTGTGGACACCCTGTATATGTAGATCGTTGATTCCTACATCAAGGTTTTTAAAAAATTTACCATCTACATCTATAATCGACTATGTATCTCCATCTCTCTGTATCTGTGTCTCTGTCCCACAACTTTCTATCTATTTCTGAAGAAAAATTATTGAACTGAAATCAGAACTGGTATGCATGTATTACAAGCATTGTATTATGGATACCAAAGGCGCCGGATCACTCACTATAAAACACGCCATTTTTCTGTTATTAGTGTTTTTCTCTTTTACGGCCATGTAGATAAAATCGATAAAATAGAAAATGAAAGCTCTGTATACATTCATGAAAAGTAATCAGAGTTTGATAATACCACGGGTAAGACTGAATAAATGCATTTTTTTACTGATCCTGAGTTATATCACTCTGGAATCAAGGAATTTCAACGAGTACTATCTGGGCCATATTTTCGGTAGATACGATACACAATGGAAGTTCTGTATATATCAATGAAAAATACTGAGCTGAATCATTTAAAGCACAATAATTCGTCGCAAATCTTTAATGCATTCATCTTCATAATAATTTCAAATCAGCAAAACCTAAACCGTGAAAATTTCACGGAAAGTGTTTAGTAACCATTTATTTAGAAACCATTATATCGGTATCGTTGATACCGATGTATTAATTTTTTGTGGACGCCATGTATAAGAAGCTATCCTTCCACATGAAACGGTCTCCTATGCCTGCATTTGCTCTTTTACTACGAGAATATATCCTTCAGTTCAGCTTTGTTGAAGGGTAATCGATCACTGTATGAATAATGCATTCGTGAGTCATAATAAAAAATTAAGGGCAAATTCAATAAGGCCTAAGATGGTTTTGTCAGGAGGCTAGTCGTTCCTAGGCTTGACTATTCTTTTTGAACGCCCTCGGAATTGATTTTCAGTGCATTAGCGGCGTCTCACGCAGTGCATCTTCGTTGTTTATTAACTAACTAAATAGGAATTTATTCTTCAAATGGGAGAAGATCTTCGTTGCTTATCTTTATTTACTCCTGATGAAATATGAGTTACGGTTATTTTTAACGTGTGAAATAACTCGTTAGGTCAACCAGCGAAAGAGTAACAAGGTAAATGTTAACAAGGTAAATCTTAAAATCCGTGTGCAAAAAATCCATATGCATGAGCGATTCAACGAAGCTTAGGCGTGAAAGAATTATGAGAAAGCCTACAGTCTCACATAAAGGAGATTCTGCTATGCATTCTCAAGCGCTGACGTAAAAATTTCATGTTTGGACTTTACGGGACTAAATTTTAATGCATTTTATTGAGTCAAATTCCATTCTCGTCAGTGGGAGAATTTTGATCAGTGAATGACGTTTCGTTTTACGAGTAGTTTACTTTAGAAGCTCATTTTTGGTGACAGTACAAAGTCCATTTCGTATTTAACACGTTGCCTCCGATTGCCTGATTGGTGTAGAACTTCACTTTGTACGCATAGTCACTAGAAGGATCTGAAAAAATTACAGAACCTAACCTAAGTGGTACACATACGTACCACTTCGGAGTCAACGTGTTACAGTATGCTAAAAAATTGGATCCTATGCCATGAAAACAGTTGCTTTCATATGTAAAAAAAAAGAAAATACTGGTGCCAGTAGGTGAAAAATTTTCACTGTGAATGACTATTACTTATTCTTAGTTTACCTTACCTTCCTCCTATTCTGTTGCCTGACCGTGACTGATGGCTTATTGCGTCTTATTTAAATTGCAGCCCAGACATGTATATTTACTTGACTCGTCCTTGTTGCCACATGCTATGCTATTCTAATGCTTGTATTCGCCCCTGATGTGTAGTTCTTATAACATAATTCTTATGGGAATTGATAATAGATTCACAGTAACCTCTCAAGTGAAGGTAGAGCATTTCACAAGTCTGAGATACCAATTCGCGCGACGAGCAAATTTGGAAATAAACCCAACTGAAGATTTAGACAAAACTGACAAATCAAACTTTTTGAGAAAACATTCCATGGACCTACCGACCATACCTGACAAGCATACCTGTGCAGACGCACCTGACAAGCGTACCTGAGAAAACGTACCTGACAAGTGTACCTGTGAAAACGTACCTGACAAGCGTACCTGTGAAAACGTACCTGACAAGCGTACCTGTGAAAACGTACCTGACAAGCATACCTGTGAAAACGTACCTGACAAGCGTACCTGTGAAAACGTACCTGATAAGCGTACCTGTGAAAACGTACCTGACAAGCGTACCTGTGAAAACGTACCTGACAAGCGTACCTGTGCAGACGCACCTGACAAGCGTACCTGTGAAAACGTACCTGACAAGCGTACCTGTGAAAACGTACCTGACAAGCGTACCTGTGAAAACGTACCTTACAGGCTTATCTGTACAGCCGTATTGTGCGACACTTGAAAGAGGTGACGTAGCGTCGTAAAGAGGCACTGGCAGCAAAACTCTGCATGTCGTAAAGTTGCTGAGCTCGTGAAGGTGTTACGAAGAGGTCATAATGTCTCAAGACTTCACTAAGGTTGCAATAGTTGGATATCCTCAGCGTGCTCAAACTTAGTGCCATCTCGCAGCTTCGTGAGCCGAGCTCGTCATTACCTCTAAGCCGGGGCACTCTCACCGATGATATCCTAATTTGTTATTTTCGCTTCTATTTCCCCACTCGCTCTAAATAAATAAAATCTACAAAAATTAGGGTTTACATCATGATTTTTTTTATTTGACGAAGTTTTACTGACGTTGACAAGCAATTCGATTCAAGGGTGGTGGACTGGAAAGGATTCTTCCTCAGAAAAGAATAGGGATGGCTTCTAAATTTCACTCTGAGACATACTATGCTCATTTTGCCTGACCTCACTAGTTTGTGTCGGACGAGTAGTGGTGCTTAAAGGTAGCACTAGCTACTCGCAGCAAAAGCAGGAGGCCAGCGTCTCGTGCGCAGCCGACTTCACGCACGACTGTTGGTTTAGTTTCGTTTTCTATTCACTTGAACTTTTTGTTTCATCGAGATTCTTAACCCATTAGCGCCGACTGTTCTCATTTGAGGACAGGCTGTAAAAGCTAAATTGTCCTAACGCTGAAGTTATTTCTTCATCGAACGCAACATCGCATAAATTACGTCATACTCGTATATCTACACCTTTTTTATTCCCAACTTTAGAACGAAACATATAGAATATAGGGCTGAAGTGAATGATTTTTAATGGACTTGACCCACTATACATAGTATGATGGGAGATAATGGGTTAAGTTTTCTCGTCGTCATGGTGGCGGACTGTATCATCAGAGACACTAAAATTTCATGTCTGTATTGCAGCATTCAAGGTAAATCTTGACTGAATTTCAGCTTAGGTCTGACCTTGAGAAGTGCAAGAACATCCTGCGTGTCTGTACTTTGATTTTTTATGAGCTCATTGCCATTAATTGAGACAATCTCTGAGCAGCTAATGCACGATATCATGTATTTTAAGGGTAAAACATAGTATCCTGTATAATATCATAGGTATAATATAAAGGAGCCTGTATAATATAATAGATAGTACCCTGTATAATATACTTAAAGGTATAATACGAGGTGGATTCAAGTTATCTCCAATTTTTTTTTCTCGGGAGCAGAAACAGATAGAACCATGGTTTGTTTTAAAAAAATGCGAAGACTCGTTGTGAATGCGTGACAGAAATGGCAGCACGGTACACAGAACCCGAACGACAGCGGTGAGAATGAGTACTATTTTTAATACTTAAAATGACGTATGGCGTCTGTATTTGTGCTTCCATTGAACTAACTGGCACTGCGTTTCAGGATTGAAAAATGGCATCCATGTCTAATCCATTGTTACACTGGATGAAAAGAAAGTCCCATTCATGCCGTCATCGTGCGTCAACATGTCACGCGCGCAGCCTTGTGGTCGTCCATCAGCATATGTGGCACCCACCTGGTTGACACTTTTCGCATTTTCAGGTCTTCATGCAAGATTCGGTACACAGATCCCATGGAAATGCCAACTTAGAGGCGATGTGTTCGATGCTCATTCGGCGATCCTCCTAGAGAACTGTCTCCGGACCCTTTATATCGTATCGTCAGATTGGCTGGTGCAAGGCCGACGTTCTGTTTTCTTTAAACTGTCGCACGCGTGAATGCACATTGGACACATCGATGATATTAGCGTTACATCTCTCTCAACTTGCAATGAATTTTAATTAGCGTCACACCATTGGAGTGGTGAAAACTAATGATTACGCACTGTTCTAGTAATGAAAACGTCGTCATTTAAATAATCAAAAACAGTCGTCACTCTCGCCGCTGCCACTACAGTTCTGTGTGCCATACAGTGCTGCCATCTCTCATATATATACGGCGAGTACATACATATTTTAAAACCACCTGCATGTTTCTGTTTCCAGTCCTGAAAAAACATCGGAAGTGTGGTAACTTAAATGTACTTTGTACATAGTACCCTGTATAATATAATAGGTATAATACGTAGTACCTTCAATAATATAATACGTATAATACATAGTACCTTGTTGGATATATAGGTATAATACATAGTCTCCAAAGAATGTAAATAATTAATTTGCATGTATTATTCTGCGTTAAAATGGTGAAAACAGACGAATGAGCCTGCATTCAATCGCCAAAAGAAAAAACAAGCGCTTCTTATCGATTAATAGTTATTCATACATATGTATGTACGAGTATGTATACAGTACCGTCCATAATTAAGGAACAAGTAATTACAACCTCCAAATCTTAAAAACTAGAGAATCAATTTTTTTGAAATTTTAATCGAATGTAGATAAAACGTAACTGAACTATTTTGTAAATTTTCAGGTTACTTGAAAACATAAAATAAAAGTTATTGATGATTTATTAACTTTAGGTGTCCAAAATTAAGGAACCTAATGTTTAGAACTAAGAATGATTACAAAACAGAACACAAGGTTTTTTGAAATATCTGGTGCTGCGACCTTTGTTTTCAATCACTACAGCGCATTTACGCCCGCAGGATTTCAACAAATCTTGACATTCGGCCACTGTAATCTTGGCCTATTCCTCTTGTAATTTCAGCCTCAAGTCTTCAACGTTTGCTGGATTTCTTGTCATAACAATTTGTCCTAGAGTCTTCCATAGGTTTTCTATTGGATTTACGTCGGGACTCTGAGTAGACGAGTTCATAACCCCTACTCCTTGATCATTTAGATAATTCATAACCACCTTTGCCTTGTGGCAGGGAGCGTTGTCCTGCATAATTATAGGATTCCCAATTTTATAATTCTGTAACAATGGTACAACATGTTGTTGTAATACATTCTTGTACACAGCGGCATTAACGTAAGTGTTTAAACGTACAAGGGGTGATGCGCCCTGGCCTGATATCATACCGAATACCATCACACTGCCTCCACCAAACATTACAGTTTTCTTTGTACAGTTTAAATTTAAACTTTCACCAATTCTTCTTCTTACGAACTGTTTACCATCACTGCCAATTACATTAAATTTAGATTCATCACTGAAAAATACTTTTTGCCAATCACCTTCTAAGCAAATGACATGCTTCTTTGCAAATGCTGATCTTGCTGCCTGTTTTTATTACTTATCAGTGTTTATTTCCGGGGAGATCTTTCATAAATACCTATTTCATGCAATCGTCTGGACATGGTTTGTCGTGAAACATTTGTGTCACCTTCAATTTGGCAAGAAATTTTACCCGCAGTCAGAAAACGGTCTTTTAGTGCTAGGCGTTGCATACCTCTGTCCTCTCTTGGTGTAGTTTTCCTTGGGCTACCCGGCTTCTTTGTATTAATTAGCCTACGAGTTTCATTGTGCAGTTTCAGAATTCGACTCGGAACACTTTTAGAACACTTCACCAGTTTACCAATTTATTCAGCAATCTGATTTTCTTTGCGTAATTTAACAATTTTTGATTTAACAGCTGCATCAACTTTCATTCGTTTGGCCATAGTTACAATTGCTGCGGTGATATCAAGGAATGTTTATATTCTTTGTCTTCGCTTATAAGAAAACTGCTCGTTTTGCAATCTTAACGCATCTTTTATGTTCCTTAATTTTGGACACCTAAAATGAATAAAATCATCAATAACTTTTATTGTATTATTTAAAGTAACCTAAAAATTCACAAATAAGTTCAGTCACGTTATGTTTACATTCAGGTAAAATTTCAGAAAAATTGATTCACCATTTTTTAACATTTGGAAGTTTAATTACTTGTTCTTTAATTATGGACGGTACTGTACACACTCTGTGCATACAGTTAATACAGTTAGGTTATAAAATATTCAACACATTTATCAAGAAATAATTATTTTTTGATTCATAACAAGAATAATAGTCAAATTATACAGAAATATTGCTGTTATGGTTAGAACTACAAAAATACTTTATAATGTAATGAAAGATTTTTTAGAAAAAATTATAACACGAAATACAAATCAACCAGGCTATAAAGTATTCAGTACACTTGAATGTCGTTTGGTTTTCTAGCACAATATTTGTTTAGTTGAGTATTTTAAATCTCAGGAATTAAAACAACAAATTAAGAGTGTTCACTCCCTTGAAACACGAAATATTCAATCTGATCGTCATTTAACACGTTTGTTGCGATGCGACCCACCGGTGGGTCACTTAGGTTAGGTTCTGTAATTTTTTCAGATCCTTCTAGTGACTATGCGTACAAAGTGAACTTTTACACCAATCAGGCAATCGCAACAAACGTGTTAAACTCTGCAGTGTAGAGTCTTTAGTTAGCAAGGAAACATCATGCGGAAAGCTCAGCGTCGACCTCAGAGATGAAATGACGCAAGTCACCACCACTTGAGCCCCTATCCACCTTGTTCATTGACGTTGGTTTGCCCTTTGAATTTTCTTCACTATTCCTGTACACTACCCTCACTCATAAAGTTACAACCCTACACTTTGCTCCTCCTGCGATTGATTTCAATAGCACTACGCCTTTGATTGCAGAAACGAATTACACTTCGTAACTAGCATTTGTCGGGAGCATCGATCTTAGCGGCCATGTTCAATTGCCTATACCTCGTTCAATCGGGCTGTATCCGTTCTGGCGATTATATAAAGAAATAAGTAAGACCCTGCAGTACCTTTAGTAGAAAAACTAAGTTGTGCAAATTTTGCCTGTTTTCACAGCCTATCAGAAGTTGAATAAATAACGGCTCTCGTATATGTATTCTATATTTTAATAAAAATTGTACTTGAAAACCAGATATTTTCCATCAGTGTATTCATTACTTTTTACACTAATTGATTTGTGTTTTGAGTAATAATTTTGGTCTTAATTTTTTTGCTACATTTTAGTGTGTTTGTACTCACGATAAAAGTATTATTTCAGCATACTTTGGTTTTGTAATTCTCATCATAGTTCATTGAAATTAATTAATTTTCTTCAGAGTGTGTTGAATTCTTTTCAGCCTTACTGCATAGTGTCATGCCTGCAGGACTCTTGCTTGCAGGGCTCGTGGCTGTTAAAGCCCATCATAAAAAAACTGGCATCTGCATGGAGTTCACGTTGCTGCATTGAGCTGGAGTTCACGTTGCTGCGTTGAGCTGGAGTTCACGTTGCTGCGTTGAGCTGGAGTTCACGTTGCTGCATTGAGCTGGAGTTCACGTTGCTGCGTTGAGCTGGAGTTCACGTTGCTGCGTTGAGCTGGAGTTCACGTTGCTGCAGGGTAGGAGCTCTGAGCTGCATGGTCGGTGTAGCGTCCACAATGTTCGTGTGTCCGTTATGGTCGCGCATCACGTTGAGAATTCTTCATAAACTTCTGATTATCATCTCATGTTGATGACATCGCCGGCAAGTCATTTGATTATAATAATAGACATTTGATTATAATGATGATCATCTGATAATAAACACGAATATAATAATAAACACTTGAAAATGTTAATAAATATCTGATTATGATAAGAACCACTTGATTACGTTAATAAATCCCTATTTATAGTAATCATCTTATGATAATCAACACCTAAATATAATCAAATGTCTATTACACCGCAATCTGGTCATTAGGAAATTGGTGCTGCTAGATGTAGAGAAATCCTAAAAAAAATTTGTATCCAAAACTTACCTTGCCAAGTTTTGGTTTTCGACGAGTGGAAAAATTTGTTCAAGTTATACTGACATGAAACATTTTTTATCGACGGTATAAATTTTTGCTTTTTTTTGACCGGCCTCGAACTACCGATGTTTTTCTAGCACAACGATGCTGATTAGTTTTTCAGAGTTTTCTCCTCACTGAATATTTTTGAGTTTTCCCCCCATGTGGGTTTTCCCGTACGTTTGAATTTTCCCCTCACTGAACATGTTCGAGTTTTCCCCTCGTTACGATATCTGTCCGTGACACTGATCACTGGACCATGGTAAGCAGTCATACCTCAGGCGATCCCTGTGCGTTAGTTCACTGGTAAAACATCATTTATTTCAATGTCATTTTATACCATATAATATGGTAACAGGAACAAGCATTTTGTCCATTCTTGGGTTGCTACCCAAGTCCCATGCGGCCGGACTTAAAGGCATGAATCACGCACCTGCAACTCAGTTGCGCATAGATACTTCAGCCACTTGTCAACACCATCAGTCACAAGCATTTCAGTCACGCAAGCACACTACAATCATTCAAAAGCCCCAAGAATTAAAATGGATATGATTAGTACTTTACAGAAATGTGTGAGTCCTTATCCAATATTTGTCAAGATGATTTTTGAATATGTTCACAGTGCAACAAAAGCGATATTTTCAGGTAGCTAGTTCTGGGTTCTAATAATTTTTACTGGAAAGAAATTGAGACCCTGGGATGTCGGGAAGGTTCGTATTATTACTTTATGGTCGTTATTTCTGGCTTGCACGTTATCGTCTGTCAAAAAGCCCTTCTAGGGTAACATCGTTGAAGCCATTGAGATATTTATACACATGCTGGTCTCGAGTTGTCCTTGAGGTCTTCTTTGTTCTAGGGAGATGTGCTCGAACTGCTGAAGACACTTTTCTTAGCTGATATTGCGGAAAAGCATTAATAATCTTTGCTGCTTTAAGCTGAATATTTTCCATTTTATGAATGTCTCTTCGTAGGGTAGGAGGCCACAGTTGTACTGCATATTCACAGTTGTACTAAATAATGTGGCCACGCATTAACGCTTTATAGAACGGTAATTGTTTTTTGACTTGCATGCAAAGTTTTTTACAATGAAACCAAGGATTCTACTCGCACTTCTGACCCTTTTTTACAATTGTTTGTCATGTTTGAGATTTTCAGTGATAATGATGCCAAGATCTCTTCGTTGATGTACTGCTTCAAATAGGTATCATTTATCGTATGTTGAAAATACCGACTATTAGCACGAATGTGCATGACTGAACATTTGTCAATGTTGAAGCGCGTTTGCCGGGGTTTAATCAGACTCGAAAATGACTGATATTGAACCCCAGAGTTGAAATAGAATTTTCAATCAGACCACAATAGCCTATTGTGGTCTGATTAAAGTCATTCTGTCTCTTTCGGTGAAAGCTTTGTGACAAAGTTTCGTATTGTCCGAGAATTTGTTGATTGTACTGAAGATCCTGACGTCAAAATCATTGATGTAGATGGTGAAGAGGAGCGGAACTAAAATACTCCTATGGGGGACTTCTGATTTTGCATGCGTTAGATCACTGACTTCATCATACATACATCACCACTCGTTGAGTGCGGCCAGTGAGCCAGTTTCATGTCTATCGAGAGTAGTGGCCTTGTACTCCATGTGCTTCCACTTTGGCCATTAGTTATTCATGGGCGACTTCGTCGAAGGCTTTTTGAAAGTCGAGGTATGCAAGGTCTACGGCTTTTGTAGTTGTATATAGTTGACTTCCCCGAAAAAGTGAGGTTTGTTAAACAGCTACGTTTTTCCCTGAATCCATGCTAGGTGTCAGTAATAAATTTTTAGTTGTAAAGATGTTTCGTTATGCGTACTTTGAGTAATCTTTCTTTTGTTTTACTGGTGACAGATGGAAGAACTGAAAGAGCGATAGTTATTGGGCCTTTGTTTATCCCCCTTCTTGGAAATGGAAGTGACATTTGCTAATCATCCGCAACAATCCTCGTTTCAAGCCATCAAGTGAAGATATTTGCTGAGGGTTTGCTAAATACTTCAGCTGTTTCTTTGAGTATTCAGGTAGGAAGGCCGTCGGATGCAGTTGACTTATATGGGTTCAGAAAGATGAGCTGTTTTTTTCACCTCTTCTATTGTGAAAATGCCGTTGTCACTATTTCTTCGGAGTTAAAGGCGTTAGGTTACAGGATTAAGGTTAAGTCTTCACGAGTGAACATAAAAGTAAAGAAGTATGCATTTAGAATTCTGGCTTTGTTTTTGCTGTCAGTTTAAGTTTAGCCATTAAGATCGATCAGTGGTCCAATAGTATCACTTTCAAGTCGTCTGTCATTACGTATTTATAGAAGTTCTTCGGGTTAGTTTTTGCTTGTGGTGCCACTGCAATTTCTTTTTCACTTTGTGTCTTATCGTTCGTTTAACGACCCTTCAGGTGCGGATGTGCTCTTGATGATAAAGCCCCGTTTAGTATATTTGAAGTTTTTTATGACCATTGTTATGTATTTATACAGCGCTAAATTTCTTGCGAGAACCGATGAGGGTTATTGGTTCTCATTCGTTTTGTTGGGATGTAGTGCTGTGTTGCGATGGCGATTTTTTCCTTGAGTATCAAGAAGTATTCCTCGGTATTTTTGTCCCTCATTCATATTACGTAGTCAAAACTGCTAAGCTCTTTTATTACAGTGCAACCAACACTAATAGTCCGACATAACGTTGCTTAGAACATTACATAAAAATATCTTCGGATATATTAGATAAACAATTTTTTGAATATAATTATTTATCGAGGATTTAAGATGGTTATTTTCTATGCTAACAGCATATTGATAAATACAACACTTTTTCCTAAATATTGGTGCTTTTATAGACCCACTGTTTTAGGCTAACATAATTCAAAGAGTGAATTCACTATCAAAGAAGATTAAAAACAACTGATACTAACTTCATTGTAATACATAAAAGTGTACTACATTTGAAATGAACAGTGAACACTTTTAACAGAACAAAGGCTATTTATTAATGTTATGTCCTCTACACTTCACGACTTCTAAAATACGATCATTTGTCAGTTAAGTCAATTTCTTTATTGCAGCAGATATCGATCTCAATGCGATTACTGCGGCCGCCTTCCATAAGTCTTGTTTCGAAGTAAATTCCCGACCATCAGCATAAATTTCTTTCTTAATAATGGACCAGAAATTTTTTATTCGTTTCAAATCTAACAAATTTAGAGGCCACACTATCAAATTGTCGTCTTTGATTCTCAACAAAGGTTGAATGTGAAGGGGCATTGTCTTGCGTGAACGCGATCTTTCTCTGGAGTGACAAAGGCTGGTCTTCAAGCTCAGGTAAAAGTGCATGATTCAAAAGTCCACAGTATGAAGCTGAAATAATTTTAATACCACAGGCTATCATTAAATGCCCTATAAGTGAATAGGCAATCAACCTGTTGGATCTGTAATGATTCCCCGGTGTGTTAGAATTAACTCAGCTTCAGTGATGGGCACTAAATACATAAAAAGTATTTAAATACTAAATACATTTTTAAAATATATTTAAATACTTTTGTAAACACTTCTATCTTAAAATTAAATTTACTTATTGAAGAATCAAGGTATTCACATAAACCTGTTGATGTTGGCCCAAGTCCTGCCCAATTACAAAATACAACTAATACAGGGAAACTAAATCCAGTTAGTCTACAGGAAATACGTAAAATCTTTTACTCATTGAAAAATACAAAGGCAGTTGGACATAACATAAGCCTTCAATACATCAAAGACAGTTTCAATGTTACAGCACCATTACTTCATTTGATAATCAATACTTCTATAGTTACAATCAAATTCCCTGATCAGTGGAAATATTCCATAATCAAACCGTTGCATAAAGCAGGTGACATCAATACTGCATCAAATTACAGGCCAATTAGTCTTCTACCAGTCTTATTCAAAATACTAGAAAAAGTATTATCAAATCAACTTTAAATATATTTCGACAAATCTAACTTACTTCATTAAAACCAGTATACTTGCCGAAAACATACCAGCACTCAAGACGCGCTGCTTAACAGTGCCGAGAAAATATACAGGGACATAGACAAAAGGAACGTCACTCTCTTGCTTTTGCTTGATTTCTCCACACCTTTCGATAGTGTTGAACATACACGGCTTCTGCAGAAAATTTCTAACTTAGAAATCGACACACAGTGGTTTTAGAGCTATCTATCAAACCGCTCTCACGCAGTCCGACTAGAAAACACGATTTCATCACCCATACAAAGCTATTTCAGCGTTCCACAAGGTTCTATTCTCGGCCCATTTCTTCTCTCTATTTTCATCAATGATTTCCCATCCATGCTCTCAAACACGAGAATTTCTATGTACACAGATAATGAACAAATTGCGATGACGAGCGCGCCGGCCAAATAACCTCACATCAAAACAAATGCTGAGACTTTTAAAACATGTAAAATCACGGTACGACCAAAATGGTGGCAAGCTTAACGTAAGCAAGACACAATGCATCATTTTTGGTTCCAAAAACACAATAAAAATGCTCCCGAATTTAACTTTACGGTTAGGAAATGACATTATTGAACCAGTAGAAGAAGTAAAAGTTTTAGCGTCTGGTTTGATCAAAACATGTCCTTCACATCCCATGTGGAGAAAACATGTCCTTCACATCCCATGTGGAGAAAACATGCAACAAAGTTAACTGTACATTAATGTTTCTTCACTGCGTAAAGAACATGCTTGATGAGAAAACTAGATTATTAGCCATCCAATCTTTAGTGTTATCGCGCTTCGACTACTGTGACTTGGTCTGGGAAGGTATACTTAAAGGTCTTCGAAAAGAGCTACAGAAATGTATGAATTTTGCTGCTAAAGTAGTATGCAAAGGAAACTTCAGGAAAGCGCCCATGAAACTTCTTTCATAATAAAGCTTAACTAGACCCCGATAGAACAAAGAACACTCATTCACAAGGTCAAATATGTATTCTCTTTATCTCGCCCTCAAAGTTCTGGCAAAGTTGTTAAATTCCATCCGCCCACTACCGAGGGCGTAAAACCTAATCGACGACACAATGTTAACATCAGTTTCCGCTCGTCCGATGCTGGACAAAGGGCTCTTTCAATTTCAGGTGCATTGTTTTGAAATAAATTGCCCACGCATATGAAGGAAAACTAGTTAATAAGGGATTTAAAAAAACGTTACATTTCCGAATATCAAAGTAGCAAACAAATACAGAAAACTTTGTACCTATGCATGATTAAACAAAATTAACTTGGTAAGGAAACATACTACATATAAGTGTCTACCATGTGTTTGTGTCACACAACTTGAGTATAAACTGCAGTAGTGTTAACAATATTCAAACGAAATAAACCTAAATGTCAAACTCGTGCTACAATTCCGCCGCTTTAGAGTCAAATCTACTAATTAAAATTTATCAAAAACCGGGGCGTTTGTTTACTTTTTTACTTTCAAATTTCAGAATTATTACTTTGTGCTTCTTTACTTGGTAACTGTTTCAATGTTCCTAATGTTCAGTTTTCATAATGCAAAACAATAAAATTTTTGATAGGAAAGAAATTGTATTTTACCTAAAAATAATTAGAATTGTATTTGAATTTGTGCTTGCTCTTCAGTTTATTCTTTTTCTAAAACTCTGACATTTTTATTTATCTTTTATGCTACTTTATTTTACTTTTCCGAGGTATAATCACAAAGTTCATACGTCAATGTTAGTAATTGCTTTGTTACAATAAGTAATGTGACACCAGAGAACTTTAGTCTAATACAGCTTTTCTTATCTGTATCAACATCTAAATTTTGATAATTTGAGACATGTTTTAACCTTCACTCTTTTTATTTTATTTTATTTTTGTCCTCTGATGTGTAATGTCTATTTTTATTGAATGCAATGATATTTACATTTAACTGTAATAATGATTAAATTAAATAGATCATCAGCAAGTCATACTAAGCAGTCAACCAGTAATTAGAAATTACAATTTCAATTGAATAACAATTGCAACTTCATGTTTTAACTTTTCACTCATGATTTTTCTTTTTCGATCTTTCTCGGATGTTAAACATCTGATTTTGTTAAACGCAATGATGTTAATTCTAAGTTGTGCCTAAAGGAAATATTTCGCTCATCACCTTCGCCTAGAAGAGGGCAATATGTTCTTATACCACCACTAAAATGCTGTTCGCTGTTCTTTCATATTTTTGAAAAAGTGAAGTTTCATTTGCTTCACCATGTACACTTAACGTTCATTGCATGATATAAATGTTTGCGTATACCCGTAAGTACCGCTGTTATATCATCTACTACGCATATAATACCTACCACTTAAGGATTTCATGATAAGGCATCTTTTCAAAACCAATGCCGTTACATTTTTTATTTACCAATTTTATTTGTTATATACTTTTTATTAAGTCGGTTCGTTGATATGCTGCCGTTGGGCGTTTGTTTCCATCAGGTCGATAATCTTAGATCCGGGTGCTCGACTTGAACGAATAGTCCGGTTTACGTATGGTAGATTGAAGTCTCCCATGATTAGTGCTTCAAGAGTACTGAGAACGTTTTCAATGAAACCATAGAATTTATCGTCATCAGTTGCTGTACTGGTTGGGTTTGTATATACGAGTACAATTTTGATGGATTTCTTTGCTGCCATTGGATGGTGAGATGTAGTATTTCTACTTTTTGTTAGTCGGTTCGTTTTAAATTGCGGTTGCAGCATTTTTTACGTATAGAATAGAGCCACCACCTCTGTTGCTGCGCGCAAGTTAGTAATCATTGTTGTAAGCGTATCCTTTCAATGAAATCAGCTGGGAGACGTCTTCGTATTAGATCTAAGCAAACTTCATTGACAATTATGATATCGCGTAATAAGGTTGACGCAATGGCTTATATTTCATATCTTTGAGTTCAATTTGTTTCATGCATCATTCAGTAGATATTATTTCCGTATGATATTCAGTCTCACCACCCATCCTGTGTGCTGCTTTCGACAAACCACCGGATCTCCTTTACCAGAATAGTGTCCATTGTCTTTCTTCTTCATTTTTGAGTGTATTATACTCCGTTTTTGAGACTCGGTGCTCATTTATACCCTCAGTCGTCACTTTTACCCTCAATGGTAACATCTACCCTCAATGCTAACATCTACCCTCAATGCTAACATCTACCCTCAATGCTAACATCTACCCTCAATGCTAACATCTACCCTCAATGCTAACATCTACCCTCAATGCTAACATCTACCCTCAATGCTAACATCTACCCTCAATGCTAACATCTACCCTCAATGCTAACATCTGCCCTCAAGGGTAACATCTGCCCTCAAGGGTAACATCTACCCTCAATGGTAACATCTACCCTCAATGGTAACATCTACCCTCAATGGTAACATCTACCCTCAATGGTAACATCTACCCTCAATGGTAACATCTACCCTCAATGGTAACATCTACCCTCAAAGGACGTATCTACTCCAATAGTCACACATAGCGTACATGCACCGCGTGTGTAGGACTCTTCTAACGAGTCCTGTACTCCTAACGAGCCCTGTACTCCTAACGAGTCCTGTACTCCACCAGCGAGGCTGGGGGACGCAACTACAGCAGCCTCGTCAAGGAGCGTGAGGAAGCCAAGCAGCAGTACCAGCGTGCCAAGAATAGTGGTACCAACGCAGCCATAGTGCACCAGAGGTACGTGTCCAGCTGGTACTGTGTACTCTCTAGGCAGGTACTGTGTGCTCTTTAGGCAGGTACTGTTTACTCTCTAGGCAGGTACTGTGTGCTCTCTAGGCAGGTACTGTGTGCTCTCTAGGCAGGTACTGTGTGCTCTTTAGGCAGGTACTGTGTGCTCTCTAGGTAGGTACCTTGCCTAGAGAGCACGATACCTGCTCCTTGAAAGGTACCGTGCTCTCTAGACAGGTACCGTGCTCTCTAGACAGGTACCGTGCTCTCTAGGCAGGTACCGTGCTCTCTAGGCAGGTACCGTGCTCATGCCTGTCGATACAGAACTCCTCATTAAAATAACGCGTGAAATAACTACTCGTAGGTCGTGTCAGGTCGAAGGCCTGCCCGGTCCTAGATTTTCACCCCCTTCACCTTCCCCCTCCCCCTCCTCTTATTCTACTCCCCTAATTCTACTTATGTGCATAGATAAGTTGCAGTTATAGATGACATTAATGTGTTTTTTATGGTAAGCGGTCACTATTCTCCCCACAGAGAGCGAGACACCACACGGTTCCGCATTGACGTGAGCGTTGCTGGTCACGACAGAGTTGTATTCTACCTCACGTACGAGGTACGTTTGTACGTCACCAGATGCAGATACCCGGTATTTGGGGGATTTCGCAATCCTCAAGTCTGGTAGGATTCCTAAGCTCCTATGATGAATGATGTACTAGCAGTTATCTGCTTGCTGTGGGACTTGGCGTTCCTTGGAGGTGTCCTAATTTATGTAGCGTAGAATTCACCTCACGTGGAAGAAATTCTTGTAAATTTCAGGTAATTGTTTCGGAAGTTTTATTTATATTTTTCTGGCTGTGAAATGTATCATGCACTTCATCCAATCACCTACTCTAAGGGGGTCTTTCCTCCCTCCTTTCCTTGGGGATGGAAAGGAAATGGAACGCATGGGTTCCATAACCCATGCGAGATAACCCTTCTGTGGGTTCCATAAGAAGGCTTATCTCTAAGTGCCGTTTGTTCTGGTTTATGTTACTGGTCATCTACATTAGATGTACTACTCAGAGATGTGCACGTACATTAGATGTACTACTCAGAGATGTGTACGTACATTAGATGTACTACTCAGAGATGTGCACGTACATTAGATGTACTACTCAGAGATGTGCACGTACATTAGATGTACTACTCAGAGATGTGCACGTACATTAAATGTACTACTCAGAAATGTGCACGTACATTAGATGTACTACTCAGAGATGTGTACGTACATTAGATGTACTACTCAGAGATGTGTTCGTACATTAGATGTACTACTCAGAAATGTGTTCGTACATTAGATGCACTACTCAGAGATGTGTTCGTACATTAGATGTACTACTCAGAGATGTGTACGTACATTAGATGTACTACTCAGAGATGTGTTCGTACATTAGATGTACTACTCAGAGATGTGTACGTACATTAGATGTACCACTCAGAGATGTGTACGTACATTAGATGTACCACTCAGAGATGTGTACGTACATTAGATGTACCACTCAGAAATGTGTACGTACATTAGATGTACCACTCAGAAATGTGTACGTACATTAGATGTACTACTCAGAGATGTGTACGTACATTAGATGCACTACTCAGAGATGTGTTCGTACATTAGATGTACTACTCAGAGATGTGTACGTACATTAGATGTACTACTCAGAGATGTGTACGTACATTAGATGTACCACTCAGAGATGTGTACGTACATTAGATGTACTACTCAGAAATGTGTTCGTACATTAGATGTACTACTCAGAGATGTGTACGTACATTAGATGTACTACTCAGAGATGTGCACGTATATTTTGTTCGTCCATTTTGTCTTTTTTCCCTCATCCAGTGGAACGACCAAGAGCTCCTAAACTCTTCACATGAACGATTTTTTTTCTACGTCCTTCGCGTCATGTTACTTGTAAATGTTGAACGCTGAACCTGTCAGTTTACGGACTCTAGGCACTTCAAAATTAACAACTGGCCTCAATATTGTAGAGTCGCTTGCATTTGTGCAGCACGGAACTAACTTACAAAATTAGCTTCATTGTGGAGACGATTGTTAAAATCGCTACAGCAGAGTGCGTGTTGTATTGATTACAGTGAAGTTGTGTCATCACCAGCAACACCTCCCTCATCACCAGCAACACCTCCCTCATCACCAGCAACACCTCCCTCATCACCAGCAACACCTCCCTCATCACCACCAACACCTCCCTCATCACCACCAACACCTCCCTCATCACCACCACCACCACCAACACCTCCCTCATCACCACCACCACCACCAACACCTCCCTCATCATCACCAACACCTCCTCCTCCAGGAGCTGCTGACGCGGCGCTTGAGCGTGTACAGCCACGTGCTCAACGTGCACCCTAACTACCCCGTGAAGGACTTGCTCGTGGAACTCACCATCCACGAGACACGTGATATCAGCGAGCTACGTGTCAAGTCTATGCCTGGAGGAGAGCAGCTGCGCTCTGCAGGTGTGTGGGGGAGAGCAGCTGCGCGCTGCAGGTGTGTGGGGGAGAGCAGCTGCGCGCTGCAGGTGTGTGGGGGAGAGCAGCTGCGCGCTGCAGGTGTGTGGGGGAGAGCAGCTGCGCTCTGCAGGTGTGTGGGGGAGAGCAGCTGCGCTCTGCAGGTGTGTAGGGAGAGCAGCTGCGCTCTGCAGGTGTGTGGGGGAGAGCAGCTGCACGCTGCAGGTGTGTGGGGGAGAGCAGCTGCACGCTGCAGGTGTGTGGGGGGCCAAAAAGTGGAAATTGATGGTTCTAGATTTAACGTTTTTTGGTAAAATTTCTAAGATTTTAGGTTTTAGATTCATTAGTTCTGAGGCGTGATTCCATGTGTGACAGCTCCTAGAGTAATGGTTATGAGATATTACTAGTTCCCTCGCTTTGTAGTTCCAATATAAAAAGTTGAATGCGTATTTGCTTTGGGTTTAATTGTGCGCACGTTTGTTCGTGAAGATGGAGTACAAACTTTATTAGATTACAATGAAGAAAGGTTTCCTCAGTTGGGGGAATTTGTTACCCTAAGTAAATGAAGTACTGAAAGCTGATGGCATGGTGCGCTTCTCTATCTGATCCAAATAATGGCAGCAATAACAGCCATGTTCATTGACGTCAGTCAGAAAGAGGCACCAGTCCAGTAAGCAGGTAATAAAAGGCCAAACTTGATAGAAATTAAACTTAACTTGAACTTAATAAAAAGTTCAGCTAAACAGACGCCACTTTTGTACTGAGCGCTTAGTATTCTTTGTACAGTGGAGCGCACAGTCATTGTGGGGCTGCTGCACATTCTTACTTGGTCGCACTTGCTTATCAAAGCATAATGTGGGCATTTGCGTGCAGGCATTTCTAGATGCAGTGAAATTGCTTTTAAAGGTGAGAAGCTTTTTCCTAATTCTCCTAGTAAAATCAAAATGTTGGGTGTTGCCTCACCAAGCATTCGTCGAAGGCGATGAATTAATATCCTATTCAGCTGATTGTTCCTATTTAAATAGGTTAGGTACTCAAGATGAGGTTTCATAATTAGTTGTGCATGCAATTATATCGTTTCTAGTAGACCCACACGGGAAAATTCGTGCTTTTTTGATGAACTTCTTTTGTTCATTTGCTAGTCGATGCCGTCTTTCTGAAGGAGTTTTCATATTAAAGGAGATGAATTTCAATAACAAAAAATCGTATATTTTATGGTGATTCAGTGCCTTTAGTACCCACAGTACATGACTCATATTGCGTGTAGACGCGTTTCATTGAAAAGTCAATACTTAGCCTAAGATAAACTTTATTTCAGCTCCTTATTAATTTCTTGTTTGAAATTAATTTCTCCTATCCAATTCAGCAGCGAGAGGGACGGAAAAAATATTTATTCGGAAAACACGCGACAGCTTTAATTTACAGAAACAGATTGGACTGAAATGCTAGAGGGTTCCAGTAGAAGTAGAGCGGTTTAATTCGGCCTGTTAACACTGTAGATTGAGGTGGTCTTACTGGATAATAGAAGCGAGTGGATTACTTTGCGATGTTAGCAGGTAAATGAGAATTGATAGTGAAAATGTGAAAGTGTTTAGCGAACACTAAGTAAGAAAAAATAAATAAAGTTTCCATTTACCACTCCCGCAGTGAGGAAGTGGAAGGAGGAAATTAATAAAGAAACCATTTACCACCCTAGTGAGTGGAGGAAGGGAATTAATAAAGAAACCATTTTCCACCTCAGTGAGTGGAGAGAGTAAATTAAAAAAGAAACCATTTTCCACCTCAGTGAGTGGAGAGAGTAAATTAATAAAGAAACCATTTACCACCTCAGTGAGTAGAGGGAGGGAATTAATAAAGAAACCATTTACCACCTCAGTGAGTTGAGGGAGGGAATTAATAAAAAACCATTTTCCACCTCAGTGAGTGGAGAGAGTAAATTAACACGTTGCCTCCGATTGCCTGATTGGTGTAAAACTTCACTTGGTACGCATAGTCACTAGAAGGATCTGAAAAAATTACAGAACCTAACCTAAGTGGTACACATACGTACCACTTCGGAGTCAACGTGTTAATAAAGAAACCATTTTCCACCTCAGTGAGCGAGTGGAGGGAGGGCAGTCAGACAGCCAGGCTCCAGTTCGACCCTGAACCAGAGTTGCTGCAAGTGAATGGTGGGCTGAGCGGGCAGCTGGTCGTACAGTACGATGTGAAGCGCGCCCTGGATGCTGGAGATGTGCAGGTCAGTGATGCATCTTATCAGTCACATATGGTGGCACCTATAAATAGGGTGGCACCCATAAATAGGGTGGCACCCATAAATAGGGTGGCACCCATAAATAGGGTGGCACCCATAAATAGGGTGGCACCCATAAATAGGGTGGCACCCATACATATGGTGGTACCCATAAATATGGTGACACCCATTCATATGGTGACACCCATTCATATGGTGGCACCCATACATATGGTGACACCCATAAATGTAGGTCACATATGGTGGCACACATACATATGGGTCGTATACATTTGATTTTCATGTGTCGTTGTGAGTGCCTATACTATGGTAAGTGTTCAACATAGTTATCCTCGAAATGAAGTTCAGCTATTTGCGTATCAGCTGGATCACACATGGGAATTTTCTAGGAAAAATTCTCGGATTTTTCGCATTCCTGAGAAATTTTCTGCTTTCCATGAGTCGGCGTTAGTCTTTTATATCCAAATCCAGTTCTCTGGAACCTGGTTTTTCGCTAGACAACTTCGATTTTGATGTAGAAGCTACTAAGGTTCTCTATGAGAACGTTGTATCTGGATCCACTTATTTCAGAAAGCTAGCAAAACTAACTCACAATATTGTTGATTTCATTTCCAGGTTAGTGTTCCATCTATATTAACCATTTAAGTGTCATGTAATTTTGCTATGCAAGAACATAAGAGGCTTAAGATTACTGGACGAATTTTTCAGATAGTGAACTAAAAGGACTTATTGCGTCAGAGTCTTGTATTTATAGAATGTCTTCATCTCTGTAGCGTCTCGTTCTCATTGTATCCTACACAATTCTGACGCACAAGTATGAGTCTTGAAGCACTCAGGATCTAAATGATGCTTTTGACTAATTGCTGTACTGAGAAGTGAATTTTTATTTTATCTGCATTATTATGTATGTGTTATTTTCACGCAAAAAAGAAAAGGGACCATTTGACAGCACAAACTGTCTGGCCTCAAGCCTACAGTTGAGGCAAATGCGCTGGGGGAGAACCTCGTAACGTTGTCATATTTTTGATGAATTCTATCCAAGCTTTAGAAACGCGTTGCACTTGTAGGCCGGTGATGCCAATAACTCTTGACTATACTCGTACTCAACCACTGACATACAAAAGTTCTTGTCGCAATGGTGCTGCGGTGTGTAAGTTTGCCTCTGCACTGTGGTGGTGTTGCTGCAGTTGCCAGAGTGGGATGGGCAGGGTGGGATGGGCAGGGTGGGATGGGCAGGGTAGGATGGGCAGGGTAGGATGGGCAGGGTAGGATGAGCAGGGTGGAGTGGGCAGTGTGGGATGGGCAGAACGGGTGAAAATTCTAGATACGTGTAACTGAAGATTGTTTGAGCAAGTGTTTCCTTAATTTCAGTGACGATTCAAAGAAATCTAAGTAAATTCCTCAATGTAAAGGCAAGCGCAGGCATATCAGCACCATGTTGTGTAGGATAATTAGTTTGTTTTTTGTTCTGAAATTTATATTCGCTTTATGGAAATAGACTTCAGATATTCTGTTCGAGAAGTAAACATCTAAATCCGTCTGTGAAGTTAGTCACGTTGTTTACTATCACTAAATACAGCGAACTAAACTCTTCAGTAAATTATCTTCCTTGGAATTAATTAGAGATTTACTCGTATTTTCGTAATAATTAGGGCTAGACTGCACTGAACTTCGTACAATTTCACGACCCAGTAAATGCATTGCGTAGGCACTGGAAATGTATTATTATTTCTTGGTATCTAGAATACCAATTGCATGCATAAGATAAATGTCATGCTTGTCATTGCATTTAGTACAGGTCAGTGATCTGTTCATGAAATTGCTACGGTCTTACTCATGCAATTTATGATCAGAGATGACAAATTGCTCTCATGATCAGAGATGCCAAATTGCTTTCATGATCAGAGAAGCCAAATTGCTTTCATGATCAGAGATGCCAAATTGCTCTCATGATCAGAGATGCCAAATTGCTTTCATGATCAGAGATGCCAAATTGCTCTCATGATCAGAGATGCCAAATTGCTTTCATGATCAGAGATGCCAAATTGCTCTCATGATCAGAGATGCCAAATTGCTTTCATGATCAGAGATGCCAAATTGCTTTCATGATCAGAGATCCGAAATTTCTCTCATGATCAGAGAAGCCAAATTGCTTTCATGATCAGAGATCCGAAATTTCTCTCATGATCAGAGATGCCAAATTGCTTTTATGATCAGAGATGCCAAATTGCTTTCACGATTGGTGAAGATAGGATATTATGTTTCAGATAATCCTATGATATTTTCAAAGTATAGTCAGATGAGAACCAGTGCAAAATATTGCCTAGATGATCGAATTAATTTTCTGAAATCAAATCGTGCTTGCAGGACGCATTTGTTCCCCGTGTCAGCTCCGACTCGATATCATCTCTAGTTTCTCTTGAATGTTCATATTAAGCGATGAATTTGAGTTCATGCAGCATGAAAGAACTGAATATATTATGTACACAACTTTCATCAGAAATTGAAGTTAATTTATAAATTGGTCAATATGACTTCTTAAGTTTTTAATTCTGAGAGGCTTTCTGTTGAGTTATGTCGTTGTTTGAATACGAACTATTATAGTAATGAATGTCTCTTGTGCGTTCAGCTTCGTTTTCTTACGTGAGACTTTATTTGGAGTACTGTTATGATTTAGTTTTATGAACGGAATACAGCCCACTTACTGTGCATAACCCGAAGCACACTTGCTACACCCACAGCATACCCGCAGCACACTTGCTGCACCCGCAGCACACTTGCTGCACCCGCAGCACACTTGCTGCACCCGCAGCACACTTGCTGCACCCGCAGCACACTTGCTGCACCCGCAGCACACTTGCTGCACCCGCAGCACACTTGCTGCACCCGCAGCACACTTGCTGCACCCGCAG